>JASDQU010815247.1:46397-61397 GCA_032191745.1 Picea mariana
AATATACGGTCCAAAGCAAATCCAACTTGGACCTTGTTCAAGGGATTCCCAGAAGTATGGTCCCCTTTGAAAACTTTCCCCTTTCTCTTTCCCAAAGGGGTCGTAAATATTTTCTTTCTCTGGCTCAGAAAAAAGCAAATTCGGAAATTCGTTTTGGTAAACAACTTTCCTTAGTTGGGGCACTTAGAGATTCTACCTCGTGGAATTCTTTCCCATGCTAATTATATCCTTTAATTGTAGAGGCTTATCCAATGCCTACAGAAAATTGGCCATAAAACGGTTGGTGGAGATCCATAAACCATCCATCCTTTTGCTGCATAAAACAATTCTGGAGGGGGATAGGGCCAAAAATATTTTGTCTTTCGTGATTCCAAACTAGGATTTCTTAGCTCTTGACACTCAGGGACACTCTGGTGGACTGCTCATAGGTTGGAGGAAATATTTGCTCCATGGCTCAAACTCTTGGGCCTCACACACTGTTCTTGGTAAACACTTCAAATCAACAAAATTAGACTGTTGCTTTCTTTTCCTCAATGTCTATGGAAATTTTCTTGAAAAGGAGGCATTATGGGCCAAATTATTTTGCACATCCCTCTTTCGTGAAGAAGAGACTATAATTGGGAGAGATCTAAACTTCTCTCTGGGGGCTGGAGAAGCATGGGGTCCTCGAACATAGCATACCCGTCAACAAACTTACTGCTACAAAAAAATGAAGAAGCAAATATCATTTATCTACAACCGATCAAGCTCTCTCCCACTTGGAGGAACATGAGAGTCGCTGAGGCTAGGGTCGCTTAAAGATTGGACCGGTTCATGATATATGGATTTTTTCTTGACCATAATTTCAGATCGAAAAAATGGGTTTCCCCTAAGGGCTACACCGATCATAATCCTATCATTCTAGAGATAGAGTCGTAGGTAAAGAAGCCTCTCAACACCTTCAAAATGAATTCAACATGGTTCAAGGACCCCTCATTTATGAGAAAAATGAAACATTGTTGGATCCCTTATGATAGGTGAACTCTAGAATCCCCCCCCTCTCCAATTTCTATCTAATTTGAATGCTATGAAGAAGGTGGCTCGGACCTGGAAAAAGGACAAAAAAGAAAAGGATAATGCTGCAATAAAATCTATTGAGGACAGACTAAGTGAATGGGACTATTTGGAAACCTCCAATCATCTATCAGAAGCACATAAAGAGGAGTTGAAATCATTGGAAGCCTCGAAAAGGAAAATCCTCCTAGAGAAAGAAAAAGAATGAAGAGTCAAAATTCATGCTCTCTGGCTTTAGGCCAAAGATGACAACACTAAGTTCTTCCATCACTATGCAAATTGTCAGAAAAATGTAAATACTATTTGGTCAATAGACACCCCTCAAGGTACTCATGCCACTTCTTTTGAAGACATTGTAAAAGCACTGATACAACATTTTAATGGGCTCCTTAAGCATGATCAACTCACTCCAATAGAATCCATCCTGGAGGTTGCAAACCATTTCTATGGCTTTGTAACTCACGATATCAACGAGGAACTTATGGATGAAGTATCCAAAGAATAATTACTCTCTATCTTGTGAAGCTTCCAAAAAGACAAGAGCCTGAGACCAGGTGGTATTCCAATGGAATTTTACCCAACGTTCTTTGATTTCCTTAGGGACAACCTACTTAGAGTGGTGGAATATTCATGGTTTCTAGACATATCCTTCCAACGTTTAACACTACTTTCATCGCCCTCATCCCCATATCATAAAATCCTTTCTCCTTTGATCTTTTTCGTCCAATATCCCTCTACAACAACATTTACAATATTATAGCAAAGACCATTGCCTTATGGCTCAAGGACACCCTGCACGACTTGATCATTGAAGAAAAAATTGGTTTTCTTCAAGGGATACAAATACATGAAGCAATTGGTTTATCCCAGGAGGGGTTCCGTATGATTCGTTCCAAAATATTCAAAGCAACTGCTCTTAAAGTGGATCTCTTTAAGGATTTTGACAAGGTAAGATGAATATTTATTCACCTCATTCTTAATCAACTGGGTTTCTCTTATTTATTTTTTAATTGAGTGATCCACGTGGATATTGGTGGCCACCCACCTCTTCCAACTGTCTCACATACAATTTTCATCTTGGTAGTTTTTTTCTAGCTTTTTGGGTCCTAAGCTTCCGGGGTCGTTTTGAGGCCCTAAACAACATTTTTTGGGCTCGCCACGGTCATATTATAAGAAAACTTAGAGTGTGAGGAAAAACTGTGTAGTCCTCAGATAGAAATTTCCAATGGACTATCGTGCGCCTAAAAAAAATATTATATGCAAAAGTTACAACCCCGAGAAGTTTATGTACCAACTTACCCCATCGGGGCCCACATGACTTTTGGCGCTTCATCTCCTAAGGTTAGGTTTTTGGATGTATAGGCTTTTATGATTACTTCTTGATGCTAAAAAGGCCTTGAGGGATCATTGTAATGGGCTTATGTGAATGCATGTAGCCTCCACATCTCTTCTCAGAGATTATCTACCACCATTCGAGCAAGATTGTTTCATTTTGCATTTTACAGTTTCAACAAATTTCTTTATTGAATAGATTTTAAGTTTCACTGTATATCCATTATTGATCACTGTATCTCTATTTTAATGTTATAGATCTGTGTTTCATTTTATTCTGCTCATAAATCTGGATCACTGCGTCCTCAATTGTATTTCTTCTACCTCTTTTTCTCTCCTTATAAATGGTTCAACCTCATGGTTCTTTAAAGTTTATCAAGGTCTCAGGCAAGGATGCACACTCTCCCCATTCCTTTTTCTTATGGTTGTGGAGGTCTTGAGCTATCTTATTAAATATTCCATTCAATATGGTTCATTCAAAGGCATCTTCTTGGGCCCCAATTTCACCCTCTGACATCTACTCTTTGTAGATGACATCATTATTCTCTCTGAAGATAAAGACATATACTTTCAAGCATTAAAACAAATACCGAATATTTTTTGTTGGGCTATTGGAATGAAAATCAATTTTGAAAAATTCTTTCTTCAACTTTGGGGCTTCTCAGAAATGGAAAAAAGAGGATATGGGCTATTTTTTGGTACCAATATAAGGATTGCCTTGGGTATTTGACCCAAGCAAGGTGGAACCAATTAAAGTTGATCCCAAGACAATAGCACTCACAGGGGTGTGAGATGGTGTGGTCGGTGAGTTGGCGAGATTAGGGACTTCTCCTATAATAGGAGGGAGATTCTGCAAGCATCTAGAACGACGGGGATTATGTGATTCCCCTATGGTTCCAACTAGCAAAGTGAATGTATGCAAATGGTGACAAGAGAGAAATAAATGAACAAGAGATTTTTATATTTTTTACCTTCACAAGATAGTATAACTCACAATTTCATGTAATCAAATGAACATCATACAGAAATCAACCGTAAAGTAAACAAGCATGTGGATAGGTGGATTTTAACCGCGTGGGGGAAAAAATAAATAAAATCTCATATCTTAAAAGATCTATCGTCCTTCCTCTCAATTTAACACCGGGTCTTCCAATAACGATCGATAGTGGGGTCTGAATCCACCGGAAGATGAACTAGTAAAGGTTAAAGTAATCAATTATAATGAGGGGTAGAGGGTGCATATCCCGAAAGAGTTGGCAATATTTCCCAATAGCCACACAAAATATGATCAAGGTGTGATTGCATCCCACAACCGCCACTTGGGTAGATATCCTATGTTTGGCCACTAAGTACCTTGATCAAAGTGAAACATTTAGATTTTCAGCCTAAGAAATGGGTCACAGGCTGGATACCCTCACAAGAGTTGGGTGACTCAAGGAGGGATGCGTAGAACAACTGGACCTTGGGCTTCGACCCTTCACGGGTATCTCCCTGCCTTATGGTATAGGAACACTTGAATTGGAGGATTTGAAAGATCCCTATTTTCAACTTCTATTGTTTCAAAATGTGAGAACCTGATAACGGGTGGTTATTTGGATGCCTACCCCCGAGATCCTACCTAGACTAAAAAAATTATTTTGGCACCTCTTGTGGAGGAAAGTTTAGTGTGTTCTTAATTTTTTTTTAGATGGAGTGGGCTGAGATATTGGGGTCATGTACCAACCTCGTTTGAATTAAATTGGTGTGGATAATTTCCAAAGAAATAGTTGGATCTTTCAAAATTCCTTTGAATTACTTTGTGGGTACTAAAAAAGAAAGCTCACTTCGACCTCCAGTTTTATAATAGAAATTATGTGTGTGATGAGTGGCTTTGTGTGCAAGAAAGTGAAAAGTGTGCAAAATATTTTTAATAAGTTAAGTGTAAGATTGCAGCATGTGGACTTCCTGTGGTCCTTACAAATCTTCTTACCTAGCTTACTATGTTTTGTTGGTACAACCTTGAGGAATATTTAAAGCCCTAAAGAACTAGCAATGTGGACATATGGGTCCTTACTTGATCCTTTTAAACTCCCTAGAATGTTATCTAAACTAGAAAAGATTTTGAAACTATCCTAGGATTGTAGACATGTGGGCATGCATGGGCCTGTTACTTGATCTTTTAAACTTTCCTAGAGTGTTGTCTAAACTAAGAAAGCTTATAGAAACTATCCTAATATTGCAAACATGTGGGCATGTATGGGCATTACAAAGATTTAAGATGATTTCCAAAACTAAGAGGTACCCTAGGGGGGCTTTGTCCTCTCCTAATGATTTTTTAAGGGAGATGAAATTTCCTTTCAACCACCTTTTCTGATTCCCGAGATCACACTTGGGTGCGGGGGAAGAGCATACTTGAGGGTTAAAATTTATTTTTAGTCCCAAATTAATTGATTGTGTTTGAAAAAGCAATAACTTCAACTCAAAATTTTAAATGCCAAATGAGCCATCCATGTGGCAACAAAGCAAAGAGAAGAATAGTGATTATTTTGGCCCCTATGTGTTTATGTTAGCTAACATTTCTTGTGATAAATGACTCTAAGTGAAGTGTGGTTACTTTACAAAGTGCATGAAATTAAAAACTGAAGGTAAGGGGCCCTCAAACCACTCATAAAACCCCTTACAATTTTACAAAAAACGAACTTATGCACGGGTTGTAGTTCTGACAGGCGCGCAGAGGGCACATAATGTGTACAATGCATAGAGTTATGAAGGCTGTCATGTGCACAATGTGCATAATTCATGTCTGTGTGCCTCGAAATCCGCACACTTCCTGTCACATGTCGGGAAAGAAATTTCCAAGTGAAATTCTCTTGCCTTGGCTCTGAATTCTGACTTTGGAAGACTGGATTAGGCCATTTTTGGTACCTTCATATTCAAACAATTAGAAATAAGTGCTCTCAAGAATTAAATAGGGAGGAATTTGATATCGATCCCCAATATGGTCGCCAATCTGTTGTGTTGGTTTTGTCACATGGGTGAGCAAAAAACACAACAATTACTTACCTAGTTAAGTCATCTAAACAATATAGAGGTTTGTGAGTTGATCAGATAACCAAATACACATGAAACAAGGAAATAAAACTAAAAACAAAGAGAAATAAATATTAGAGAAGCTTGCAAGAACTAGAACCATAAAAAAAAAGACAATCATATAACTACCAATGGATCAATATATTGATAGGTTAACACCGTAGAGAAAGACAGGGACTTATGAATCCCCTCTTCCTCCTTGGGAGGGCTCTTGAGTTCCCTAATAGAGAGCTCTTCTCTTCATGCAATGGAAAGTGAAAATGGTGAAGAAATACAATGCCAATCCTCTCAAGAGGTGAGTGGAATGGCCCTTGCTATAATGCTTGAATGATTCCAAGAGAAAAGAGGATTCTCCAAGAAGAATTCTTCCAGCATAACAATACCTTGAAGTTCTTATTTTTCTAGCACACCCATGGCACATATTTATAGTGTCCATTCATGGAAAGATACAACTGGTTCATAGTGTGAAAAAGAGGCCTTTTAGGGCACTTCCTAGCCCTTGAACAACCTCCAAGCTATATTTCGCTTAGATCTGAGTGTCAAATTGTGTTGGGGGTCGGACTAGAAGTGGTTGAGAGGCCGAAAAGATTCATAAATACGTTGTTCATGAGAAGTGCAAGGATTTTCTCGTAGACAGTCGCACATCTTACACACAGTGCACGATTAAGGCTGTGTTAGCATGCACATTCTGCGCACTGTGCATCTACTTCCTTTGGTGAATTTGCACACTTTAATTTTTGAATCAAGTGTATAATTTTGTGCCTTTTTGATGGATTTTGATGTTGTAGGTGTACTAATTGCTGTTGGAACTGATGTCTTTCTTCAACCATTTTGTGCAATGTTGTAGACGATTTTTCAGTGATAACACTTGTCATTAAGGAACATAGTTCTCTAAAATACATTGGTTTCCTAAAATCCTATCGATATTTCAAACTTGATTGGAAATGGCTCATCTCAAAGGAAGAAAAAATATTAAACATCTGGTGCAATAGTGGTTATAGTTCCTAAGAAAAGTAATAAATGATGGGTTCTCTAGAGCTGGAAGACCGGTTCTTGCCAAATCAGTGCTTGAAGCAATTCCCATTTACTAGGTCACATTGGTGTGGGTCCCAAAGGGAATTCTTCACAATTTGTGTCAAATAACCTTTCACTTCCTATGGGCAGGGAAATTTGATGCCAAATCCCTTGTCCTAGTTTCCCGAAAGAATATCTCCATCCCCAAAAATCTTGGGGGATGGGGGCTAAGAGATCTCTCTCACTTTGTAGAGGCTCTTGCTGCAAAAAATGTTTGATCCCTTATGCAAGGAATCTCACTATGGGCTAAGGATACCAAGGAAACACAAATTCCACACACAAGCACCATGGAATGGATTAGGAGGTTGAATAAATCCACAAAGAAAGGGTCCATAGTATGGAAGACAGTCATAAATTCTTTTCCCCTTATCAGAAATGGGCTCATATGGAGAATTGGAAATGGAACTAAATTTTTAATAGGTAAAGACCCTTGGATTGGGTGTGAAAATAACCATTTGATGCCCCTGCTTTTAATACAAACTTTAAACAAGAATGGTTTCTTATATCTAAATCAAGTCTGGAGAGATGGTCATGGGTCGAACCCCAACTCATGGCTCTTAGGGAGGAATATATTTGCAACTCCTGGAGGAAATTATTCCGATTTGGACTTCCTACATTTCGACCCTACTTAATTCTTCTACTGTACTTTTTGATCACGAGGATGAACTTATATGGTCTATGAGTCCCTCTGGATCATACAAACTGAAGTTTAGATACCAAGCTGCTTCACAAGATGGTATTGGGGACCCCCCATGGTGGGGAAAGATGTTGTGGAAAATAACTTTCCCTCCAAAAGAAAAGTTGTTTATGTGGTTATTGCCTCAGGACAAAGTCCCCACATGGGATTGTCTTCAACATCAAAATTTTATTGGTCCTAGTTTCTACAACCTTTACAAAAATAGTGATGAAAATATCTACCATCTCTTCCTTTCTTGTTCATAATTTGCTACAATATGGGAGGATATTCATAAAAGTACCATCCTTTTTTTCAATTGGGAAGGTCCTAGAATTGAAGATGCCTTAAAATCATGGCTATCCTCCCCATCCTCTAAAAATTATCAGGGCCTCCCTCTGGTGGTTTCTTAGAGAATCAAGATTTTCAGGAATAAAGCAATCTTCGACTCCTCCTTCACCTCTCCATTTTCTTGTGCAGTCAACACCCTTTCCACCCTTCCCTTTCCCCTCCATTCCTCTACCTTAACTTCCCCACCCCCCGTATCCCTAGGCCTATCCTTAAATACATTCCTTGGGAAAACACAAGGCTCCCCTTCACATGGTGGTGCAGGTGGGGTCCTCCATATCTTTGAAGATGCATGTATCACCTTTTCTACGGGTTTGGGCCTTGCCACAAACAACCTTAGCGAATTGATGGCCCTCAAACTCATGTTGAGGTTGAAAAAAGACAGAGTGATCATAAATCTGAATGTATTTAGAGACTCTCTTCTGGTTATCAATTGGATAAATGAGACTTTCTCCATGAACAAATATTATCTTCATCAAACTTTGTTGGATATTCGGGGCCTCTCAGCTGATTTCCATCCAATCACTTTCTTCCATGTCTACAGGGAAAACAATGTAGAAGCTGACTCCCTCTCAAAGGATGGTTTGGTCTTGGAAAGAGGCTACTGGAAAATAAAGGAAATCTCCCATCTTTCGTGTTAAGAACCAAATATCAATATAGCATAGAAAAACCTCAGAAAAAGTACTCAACGCCTTGAAAAAGAGATAATTTCAGATAATAAGCCTCTTCAAGGGGGCAACCTCCTTTTACCCCACTAAAAATGATCAAGTACAAGATGATTCAAAATGAAAATGTGTCCTTGGTATATATAGGAGACTAGGAGGTATAATTACAACTAATGGCCTAAAGCCGACATAAATAAAACAACATTACTAATATAATATGCCCCAATTAAGGGGTAATGAGCCAATATTAGGGCTTAACATGCCCCTCCCCTTGAGACAAGTGTTGTCCGCAACGCTTGAGTAACTCTGGATGCTTCTTTATAAAAGACTCATCTTCCCAAGTGGAATTTACGGTAACTTCCCCACAACTTGTCGATTTTTGGACTTTCCAGGAGATCTCACTTGTATGGCATGCCCCACACAAAATATTTGATATAAAATTATGAAACTTGTACCGGAAATACTACAGACTGTCCACGATCCAATGAAACCAGTCCCACTCAATTTGGATACTCTAGGAAGAAGTTATGATTGTTTTACCTGGAACACCTTTTTGAGACTAGTCAATAGGACTAGTCAGATACCCTATCTTACACAGGTTGTATCTACAAATTTATGATGACCCAGAAGCTGAACTTTTTACCACAGATACCTTACTAATTTCTATAAATATCCTCCGAAGTTCAGGGTATGAAACGTTACAGAAATTTTTTTATAGCGAAAATGCCAAGGTGTCAAAGATGTAGCAGCGAAACCCCAAGACCTTGAGCTCTGATACCATATGTTAAGAACCAAATATCAATATAGCATAGAAAAACCTCAGAAAAAGTACTCAACGCCTTGAAAAAGAGATAATTTCAGATAATAAACCTCTTCGATGGGGCAACCTCCTTTTACCCCACTAAAAATGTTCAAGTACAAGATGATTCAAAATTAAAATGTCTCCTTGGTATATATAGGAGACTAGGAGGTATAATTACAACTAATGACCTAAAGCCGACATAAATAAAATAACATTACTAATATAATATGCCCCAATTAAGGGGTAATGAGCTAATATTAGGGCTTAACATTTCGAATGAAGAATATATTCTCACATCATGGCTCTAATTTGATCGGACTGTTATAGTTATGTTGATTTCTTTCTGTGATATTTAGTGACACATGGCCATCTGGCCAACGATTTTGTGAGACGATATAAGCTCTATTTTTGGTTCCAGAAATATGGACCTAGTGATCTACAAAATATTGCTATTTGGATAATAATGAGGATTGGGATCTAATGGAGTTGCCCACTGGAAGAAATCCCATTGGCAACAAATGGGCATTTAAAAAGAATCTGAATGCAGAAGGAAAAGTGGAGAAATACAAAGCTCGGTTAGTAGCAAAGGGTTATTCCTAGGTTGAGGGAATTGATTTTGGTGAGAATTTTTCTCCAGTTGTCAAGTTAACTTCTATTATATTTATGTTATATGTTTCTATTGCATTTGATTTTGAAGTAGAATAGATGGATGTGAAGACACCATTCCTACATGGAGATCTGGAAGAAGAAATCTATATGAAGCAACCAGAAGGCTTTGCTGTAAAGGGAAAGAAGGAGTTGGTATGCAAGATGAAAAAGTCCCTGTACGGTTTAAAACAATCACCAAAGATGTGGTATAAAAAAAGTGATACTTATATGCCGGGACTTGGCTTCACAAGAAGCAAAGAGGATCATTGTGTGTATTTTAAATTAATTGTTGATCATTTGATTTATTTGGTCTTATATGTGGATGACATGTTGCTGATAGGAAACAACAAGGAGATTATCCAGGATGTGAAAAATCAATTGTCATCTAAATTTGACATGAAGGACCTTGGTGCTCCAAATTTCATTTTGGGCATGGAAATTAAAAGAGATTGGGAAAAGAGGAAACTTGGGTTAAATTAGAGAAAATATGTTGAGACAATATTGCAGAGGTTTAATATGCAGGAATATAAACTGACCAAGGTCCCTATTCCTGTTGGTGTAAAGTTATATGTGAATCAGTGTCCCAAGACACAGGACAAGGAGAAGGACATGTGTCATGTTCCATATGCGAGTGCACTTGGCAGTTTGATTTATGCAATGGTATGTACTAGACCAGACATTGCACATGCAGTGAGATTTTTGAGAAGGTATATGTCAAAACCATGGAAGGAGCATTGGACATCAGTAAAAAGGGTTTTCAAGTATTTGCGTGTCAATGCTAGCTATGGATTATGATACCAAGGAAGACCAGGATTGGACAGAGTGTTGGACATACATGGATTTGTGGATACAGACTGGACTAGATATTTGGATCGTAGGAGATCTACAAGCGGGTATGTGTTTAACCTGTTTGGAGGAGCAATCAGTTGGATGAGCAAAAGACAGGTTGTAGTACATATGCTATCAAAATCAAGTAGAAATTTAGGTACCAGAACAAACATGATTTTGGGTCTGCAAATCCACAACAACCAAAGTATGATAAAGACGACCCTAACAAACAACCTCCCGAAAACCAATCTAAGCCACGTGAAAATAAGGGTCATGGAAAGACGAAGAAGGACACTGGAAAGTGGTGCAATTTCCACAAAATCCCTTGGCATAACAACGATGAATATCACTCAAAATAGTTATTGATAGTCGATATCAAAGAAAAATATTCGAAACCATATTCAAAAAATAATGGGAGAAGATAGATCATTGACGTAGACCCCACTGTTACTGTCGTGACCACAACAATTCAACCAAAAGAACCAGCAGATCCTGAAGAGGGGGAGCGCCTCTTCCATTCATAGATGTGGGTGAAGGGGAACTTACTGCATTTCATTGTTGATAATGGAAGCCAAAATAACTTCATCTCAACAAAGGTCGTCAAACAATTGGGATTGTCGACAACACCACACCTGCAACCATACAACATCGGGTGGCTTCGCTAGGGACGTGATCTTTGTGTTAGCTAGCAGTGTCAATTGTCATACGACATCCAACCCTTCAAGGATGAGGTATTATGTGATGTTTCCCCAATGGATGTATGTGATGTTTTCTTATTATATTGTTGATTTAAATGGAGTTATTATATTGTTGGTTTAATTGTATGGTTATATTTTAAATATAATATTAAATTATGAGTTAATATGATTGTGAGGTGGCCACGGGGGAAGACAATGTAGATTTGGGTGAGGGTAGGAGGAGATAATGTGGATTTGAAACTCCCAAGCCCATTCATCTTTTTGGAATTTTAAAGATTTGGTTCATCTTAAAATTCCCTACATATTCCCTACATATGGATGATTAGTTAATAGCAACTACTCTTGGGAAAACCATGAACTTTCAATTGAAGTCATTTAAATTTAAGGAAAATAAATGTTTCTAGAATTATTTACTTTTATTATTTTTTTCTCTTCTTTACATGTAGTTGGCATATCATGTTGTATATTAGTGTATAGAATGTTTTCCATGTATTTCTAAAGATGTTTTCAATTGTCATTTCTTTTTGTTGTTAGTTCCCTTTAATTGATATGAATTTTTTTTATTTATTTACTCTAAATATTCTACTATGAGTTTTTTTTTTTGTTAAATATTGTCAATGATGCACATTTGACACTAATGGAATAGTGTTGTTGCTAAATTTTGAAGGTAGTAACAATAAATCAATTAGTATGGCTTAATATAAATGATGATTATTTTTTTACAAATATGATTTAATAAGTTATGATTTATATGGTTTGAAAAAAAAAATATCGACTACTAGATTTGTGGAAGAATTTAAGAGGAAAAATAATTGAGTTTATCTACTTATTAACTTACTTTGATAAAATTTATAGTAGTAAGCGTCTTACACAAAATGAAACCCAACATAAAAAGACTAATTATCACGTATCACTCCCACCCAAAATCCAAAACCACTCTTTTTCTTAAAAAAATAAAATAAAAAATTAATAAGATTTTGACCTTTCTCAGCCTATGCAAATCCCCTCATTAAAAAAAAAAAAGTTTTAAGCCCAAAGTTTCATCAAATTTATTTTTGAGTTGTGTTCGTAATGCCCCTCATGCCTATGGTGATGCTTACACCGCAGTAACCTCAAACAAGTTCAAATCTTTTGATGATCAAAGTTTAGCTTTTAGCCATTTGAATAGTGACTCATTTATGAGGCGGGGTAAGGTACACTCAAGTTATTTATTTTCAGTTTTAGTGTTTTTTTCATAACTAAATTTATTAAAAATGAGATGTGAAATTATAATTTTATGCAATTCAAATTTTATTAATATAAAACTTGTCACTCAAGTTATTTATTTTCAGTTTTTGTGTTTTTTTCATAACTAAATTTATTAAAAATGAGATGTGAAATTATAATTTTATGCAATTCAAATTTTATTAATATAAAACTTGTCATTGAAAATTAATTAAAAATAAATATTTAAATCCATGTGGTTAACAACATCTATATTATTCAAATAAATAAACATATATATTACCCAAATAAATAAACAGTAAACAAGTTTAAACATTTCAATGAAGAAAATTTAACATGACCCCATCCATAATATGTTATAAACGAAACTCAAATTGCCCACCGCACTCAAACTACTTCATTTTTTAATGATATTTTGTTCAAAATATGTTAGAATTTCAATAATAAAGAAATTAAGTTTGAGAGACATATACAAGAAAGCACATGACTTTAATCAAAGTAGTATTTGCAATTATTACAAGGGTAGTAGCTTTTTTGTGAATACTATTAGGCGTCTTTAATCATGTAATAATATTTGTAAATACTTTTGATTAATTAAGAATTCATTTTCCTTAAAAATAAATCGTCTTGTAATAAAATTTACAAATATTTTTGATTGACTAAAAATTCACACCAATTAACAAATTACTTTAAATGACATGATTTGATTTTTGATGATAAAGCAACTGACATTAATCACTTAAAAACCGAAAAGCATAATGGACGACTTACTTTAAATGACATGATTTGATTTTTGACGATGAATCAACCGACATTCGAAACACAGGCGAATCAACTTAAACCCTTCGCATGCCCCAAAAAATCAACTTAAATCCTTCACATCCCAAAAAAGAATGGATATAAAACTTAAAAAAGAAGAGACATTTTGAAAGAATCTTATCGCGCGCTCCCTTCACTGTTCCAACCCGGCCCTTCACGGTTCAGTAAGGTTCTCCAGCGAAGAAAAGTTTGCCAGCGGATTGCACGGTATTTCACATTTCACAGATCACACGGAAAGATTTTAAAGTTGAGTAGACTAAACGTTTTAACTTTTAGGTTTTTTTTTGGTAATTTTTTAGGTTTGATTTTGGTTTAAATTTGGTGACGAATGGTTGGATCTGTAGATTTGAGTGGTTAAGATTGTATAATCTGAGTGTCTCGATTTTTCAGCACGCTGAATCTATTTATCCATTCAGAAAGATAATTTAAACAATAAAAAATAGAAAGATAATTTAAACAATAAAAAATAGAGATTTTGTCCAAATTTACATTGCCAGATTTTTCGATCAATTTTGTCCAAATTTACATCACCTAATTCCGACAAAAAAAACCCAAAAAATAAAACATTTAAACAACACCCTTTTCTTATTCTTGGGACCGGCTAGACTTTTCAATTCAATAGTATTTTTGACTCTACTTTTGTTTGCTTCTGATAGCTTCTGGATAGAAAACCAGCATCGTGAGGCCCTGCTTTGCACAACACAGAACGATCAGCTTATTTTCCTTTTATGTTGCATCTGAGAAGACTCCAGTTACACACTGTGCAGCCATGTCTATTGAAGAGGTTAATGAAGCTGCTGTCTGTGTTGGCAATCTGAGCTTCAATGGATCAGAGCGACGGTAATTACAGTGTACCATAAATGCTATCCCTATTAAATGGCCTATAACATTGATAACAGTCCATTGATCTAACTCGTAAAACCCTGACCAATGATCTTTGAATGCAGATTGGAGAACAAGGTCGCAATAATAACCGGCGGAGCAGCGGGCATCGGAGAAGCCATCGTTCGGCTCTTCACAAAGCACGGAGCCAAAGTCATTATCGCAGACATTGCAGACGAAGCTGGGAGAACACTTGCCGAGTCACTTTCCCCTCCGGCCACTTACCTGCACTGCGATGTGAGCAAAGAGCAAGATATCAGCGCTGCAGTGGATTTGGCCATGGAGAAACACGGTCAGCTCGATATCATGTATAACAACGCAGGAATCAACGATTCCGTTATGGTGAAGGGCGTAGCAGAGTACGACATGGAGCAGTTCGACCGAGTTATGAGCGTAAACGTAAGAGGGGTGATGCTGGGCATTAAACATGCGGCCCGCGTAATGATCCCGAGGAAGAAGGGCTGCATAATCTCGACGGGCAGCGTTGCAGGGATATTAGGAGGAGCTCGATACTCATACACGGCCTCCAAGCATGCAGTGATAGGGCTGACTAAGAATGGAGCAGCTGAGCTTGGGAAATTCGGGATCAGAGTCAATGCTGTCTCTCCTTATGCCTTGGTCACGGCTCTTACAGTCCAGAACTTCAGACAAGGCGATTCCAACTCAGAAGAGGCGGCTATGGCCACCGCCGAGGCCTTCTACAACAGTTTTGCCAATTTACAGGGAACAACACTTAAAGCAAAGGATGTTGCCGAGGCTGGGCTGTACTTGGCCAGCGATGAGGCAAAATATGTTAGCGGGCATAACCTTGTCGTGGATGGCGGATTCTCAGTTGCTAATCACTCCTGGAGACTATACCGATGATGGGTTTTGATGCAAAATCTC
>JASDQU010815248.1:9418-22916 GCA_032191745.1 Picea mariana
GTCCTTCAAGAGACAATATAACTACTAGAAGGAGATCATGGAATACACTAATATTGGAGTACCACATTGGCTAGAACTATGCCTTATGGAGTAGGAGGATGAAAACATATGTGAAGGCACATGGATTTGATGTCTGGCGAGCAATAGTAGATGGATACAATGCACCTGCCACTCCACCAACATACAAGGATGGAAACATACTTGAAGAGAACAATTCAAGGGAAAAGAATGCCATTCTGAATGGTCTAACTGAATCAGTACATGTCAAGGTTATGCACTATGATTCTGCAAAGGAAGTGTGGGACAAACTTCAGAATATCTACGAAGGTGATGCCAAAGTCAAGGGAGCTAAACTTCGAACCTTTAGAGACAAGTTCAAACAATTGAAGATTTTGGAAGATTAAGACATTGCCACCTATTTTCTATGAGTTGATGAAATAGTCAATGTCATTAAAGGTTTGGGAGAAGAGATTAAATAACCATTCATTGTTCAGAAAGTACTAAGGTCTCTACCTATGAGATATGACCCAAAGATTTCATCCCTGGAAGAAAGAGAAGACCTAACTACATTGAGCATGGAAGAGCTACATGGGATACTCAAAGCCTATGAAATGAGGATAGAGAAAGAGACTTTAGTCACAAAGGAAGCAACATTCAAGGCATCTAAGAAAACAAAGAAGAAGAATAAGAAAAAGTCAAAATCATATTGCAGCTGCAGCAATGCATCGGAGGAAGATGAAGAAATAGAAAACTTCGTAATAAAGTTGAAAAGAGGAACTGACAAGTACGAAGGTATGCTTCCATTGAAATTCTTTAATTGTGGTGGTATTGGCCATTTTTCTTATAAATGTTCTTATAATAAGAATACAAATAACGATGAAGAAGATGATCCTAAGAAGAAAAAGAAAATTTGAAAGGGAGATCAGAGAAGAAACAAAAATAAATATTTCAAGAAAATTTTCTACTCAAAGAAAGATAGTTCATCATCAGATGGGGATGATAATAGTGACAAGGATACATAAATATTACTCTTCATGGGAGTAGATGATGATGAAGAAAAATCCAAAGAAGAAGGTGAAGTCGATCTAAGAGTAGAATTAATCAGTTCCTTAGAAGAACTAGGGAAAGAAAGAAGATCAAGTCACTCAAAGAAGACTTAAAGAAGAAAAAAGGATCTCAAAGTTCCAACTCAGAAGAAATAAAATAGATAATAAAGAAGTTAAAACAACAGGTATAAGAAGATAGAAGAATTCAAGAAACACTCATAAATCAGTTAGAATAAAAGGACAAGATGATTGAAAGCTTACAGGAAGCAGAAATAGTCACTTTAAGAAAGGATCTTCAAAACAAAGATATGTAGCAAAATAGCACTAAAATATTGGATGAGATCATTAGTAGTCAAATACCATACTATGATAGGTCAGGGCTAGAATACAACTAGATGCGGACTAAGAAAGGTTTGAGCTCCAAGATGACAAAAGAAGAAGCAAAACAAAGCAACTATGAAAAAATAGTCACATGTACTCAAGAAGAAAATCACAGAAAAACTGGACCAGCTAGAAGATTCATAATACAAAATCATTAATCAACAACAACTCAAGAAGAAGAATGATTCAAAATAACAACACCATTCAAAAGATCCCCACATCTAGGTATCAACCTATTTTTCTTGGCTTATGTTATTCATGCAATAATTTTGGACACAAAGATGTAAACTATAGAGCCTATGCCAAGAACAAAAGCAACTATGAATGATACTCAAATAACAATTATCCAAGAAGGCCTTATAAAACATAGAAAAAAAACTACAACGGTTTTGGATCATTGAGTAATGAAGTGGAATGTTACAAATGCAACAATTTTGGACACATTTCCAAATATTTTAGATTGACTGTTCCTCCAAGAGAATCAAAACAAAATATAAGCAGTCATAAACAAGAACCACAAAGAATATGGATAAGAAAGCAAGATCAATTCAACACTGAAGAATGTTTGCTTTCTCTACAAGATAAACAAAATAAGAGTGAGTGGTATGTTGAAAGTGGTTGTTCAAAGCATATGACAGGTGAAAATAACAGGTTCCTTACCATGAAGAAGGAACGAGATGGATTAATTTCATTCAACAATGATAACTCGACCAAAATTATAGGAAGAGGCATAGTCAATATTGGAAGCAAGGATGCCAAGGCAGAAAATGTTCTACTAGTTGAAGATATGAAACAAAATCTACTCATTGTAAGTCAAATGTGTGATCAAGGACACAAAATTTTGTTCGACTCAAAAAAATGTGAAATAAGAAAAGAAGGATCAGGTAGGTTGGTGGATACAACTATAAGAACCCCAAACAACATATATGTCCTGAATGAAATTGGAAAGGAAAAATGTTGTTTAGGAAAGGAAAATGAAAGTGGGCTCTAGCACAAAAGGATGGGTCACATGAACTTTGATAATCTTGTCAAAGTTAGTAGAAAGGAAGCAGTAAGAGAAATTCATGAGATTTCAAAGCTAGAAAATGCTTTATGTAAGAATTGTCTACAGGGAAAACAAACCAGGACCGGTTTCAAGTCAAAAGAGTACTCTACAAAAAAACTATTGGAAATTGTACATACCAACCTATGTAGACCAAGGAGAAAAAAGGGATTGAATGGAGAACAATACTTTATGGTATTGGTTGACGACTACACAAAAATGACTATAATTATCTTTCTCAAGAAAAGTTAGAGGCATTCAAAAACTTCAAGATATACAAAGAAATGGTTGAAATTGAGACAGACTTGAAAATAAAATGTTTAAGATCATAAAATGGTGGAGAGTTTACTTCAAAAGAGTTTACAGATTTATGTGTAGAACATGGAATAAAAAAGAAATTGTCAACAACCAGGACACCACAACAAAATGGAGTCATCGAAAGAAAGAACAAAACAATACAGGAAATGAATATAACCATGTTGAAAGATTCCAAGTTGGGTGATGTATTTTGGGTACAAGCAGTTCATACAACAGTTCATACAATAGTTCATATTTAGAATAGATGAATGCTCATAAGAAATACCGATAAGACTCCCTACGATCTATGGAAAGGAATACCAGCAAATGTGAAGCATTTTAGAGTATTTGGAAGCAAGTGCTGCATCAAAAGAGAAGATGGAAGGATTGGAAAAAATTTCTCCCGAGTTTACAAAGGAATATTTGTCAGGTACTCAAGCAAGAGTAGGGAATATAAACGCTTTAATCTGAGACTCAGCAGAATCGGGGAAAGAATCAATGTAACTATTGATGAGAAAGATGTACAAAAGGTCAAAGAAGGAAGAAAATATTTAGAAGAGCATAATGATGAAGAATATCTAAAAGAAGAAGAAGTAGAAGAAGAAGAGCAACCATAAGTAGACCAAGAGGAAGATGAGAAACATATACCTCCCAAGACACCTATCCGATGAGTGCAGAAAAATCATCAACTAGAACATATTATTGAAAATAAAGACGCAAGATTTGAAACCCGAAGAAGGATATGTTCACCAGAACAAAAACACCTAGCAATGTTATCCACAGTCGAACCAAGTAGTTTTGAAGAAGCCAACAAGGATGAACACTGGATCAAGGATATGGATGAAGAGTTGGATCATATAGAGAAGAATGATTCGTGCAAATTGGTTCCAAGGTCAAAGAACAAGAATGTGATCGAAACAAAATGGGTATTCAGAAACAAACTGAGTGAAAATGAATAGGTAACTAGAAACAAGGCAAGATTAGTATGCAAATGATATACTCATGTTGAAGATATAGATTTTGAAGAAACTTTTGTCCCAATTTCTAGGATGGAAGATATTAGATTGATCTTAGCCTATGCATGTTCCAAAAGAGTCAAGGTGTATCAGATGGATCTTAAATCAACCTTTCTTAATGGACAACTAGAAGAAGAAGTCTACATCGAACAACTGGAAGGATTTCTACTATCAGAGAAGAAAGACTATGTGTGAAAACTAAATAAAGAAATGTATGGACTTAAGCAGACCCCCAGAGCATGGTATTCAATATTCGACATGTATCTTCGACAACAAGGATTCAGGAAGGGAAATGAAGACAACAATCTCCACAAAAAAGTGGATTGAGAGAGTATATTGATAATTGAAGTTTATGTAGATGACATTATCTTTGGAATCGATGATGACAGGATGAGTCAAAAATTTTCCAAAGACATACATAGTGAGTTAGAAATGCCTCTACTTGGTGATTTGAAGTTCTTTTTGGGATTACAGATATGTCATCTTGATAAAGGTATTTTCATCTCTCAGACCAAGTATATCAAAGAAATGATAGAGAAGTTTGGAATGGAAGATTGCAAACCAGTGAGTACTCTTATGCAAAACAGTTGCAAGCTAAGAAAGGATGACGATTCTAAGGATGCAGATCAAAGACTCTATAGATCGATGATTGAAAACTTACTCTATGTGACATCATCTAGACTAGACGTGATGCAGGAAGTTGGATAGGTTGGAAGGTTTCAAGCAACCCCAAAGGAAACACATGTTATGGTAGTAAAGAGGATATTCAAATATCTCAAAGGAAAAGAAGAGTTTGGATTATGGTAGCCAAAAGGGAATGATTTATCTTTGGAAGCTTACACAGATGCAGATTCGACAAATTGTATTGACGATATAAGAAGTACAAGTGGAGCATATTTCTACTTAGGTGATTGTATGGTATCATGGTTGAGCAAGAAACAATGATCAGTGTCTTTGTCCACAACAAAAGAAGATTATATTGCAGAAACAACATGTTGCACTCAAGTTCTCTGAATGAAACAAACTTTGCAGGATATACAAGTGAAGTATAATGATCCCATTTCAATACTTTGTGATAACACCAGTGCCATCAATATCTCTAATAATCTAGTAATGCACTCCAAGACGAAGCACATTCCGATCAAGTTTCACTTTCTACAGGAACAAGTTACAGAGAAGAACATCAAGCTAGAGTACATTGGGACAAAAGAACAGATTGCAGATATCTTCACCAAACCTCTTTCGAGGGAGAGATTTGAGTATCTTTGACACAAACTTGGAGTAGTTTATTCCTTACAGTGATCCACATAGCATCAAGAAAAGTAAGACAAGGGAGAGAAGTAGAAGACTTGAAGAATCCAAGTAAAAAAACGTTTTGAATGATTTTCATATACATCAGAGATTTACATGAGGAAGCACCATGAAGAGAACGAAGAGGCTTTTAGGAAGGGGGAGCAACCACAAGGAGAATTACCCTTTTCCATTGATGCCAAATGGGGAGAGAAAGAATAGATGCATGGAAAGAAAGGGAATGAACAGATACATGGAGACAAGGGTAGAAATGGTCATAGGGGGAGCGATGATCATAGGGGGAGCATGAGTGTTCCCATGCCATTGGTTTTTCCATCAATGCCAAAGGGGGGGATTGTTGGACATTTGGTTTTCATTGATGTCAACAAGCAGTGGTTTTCATTGATGTCAACATATATAATGGGTGTATTTGGAGAAGTATCCAAATTATTTCCCTTATGGCGTATCTCTAAGCATGGACCTCACGGGAAGATGATTTGAAGAAGTCCATAAGAATCCCCAAAGGCATGGTTATGGAACCTGCAATTGATCAAGGAAAACAATCATGAAGGATGGTGTAAATTAAGGTAAATCACTCAAGGATGGATAATCCTTATCATGCCATTTTTTGTGATAGGTGGTGCACCATGTAGTTCCTTACAGTTGAGGAGTTATGGCCTTGTGAAGTTAGAAGCCCCCAAGAATCGTCAAGAAGCCCCTAGTTGGTTACAAGTCTTTAATGAAAGGGTAAAGCGGTTGTATGATCTGGATTATTTTTGACACAAAATGAGAGTGGAGATATAATAAAGAAATGTATAAATATATCTCATATATCCAATAATATAATCAGAAATATATCAAATATGCAACCATAGACACAGAGATACAATATTACACAATTTCTATTAATGAGCAAAATGTACAAAACTATAGAAATACAAAGTGAAAGACTCGCTAGAATGGTGGCAGCTTATCTCTGAGAATAGCTGTGATGGCTACTCACATTCACAAAAAGATGAATTTACAATGAGGCTCCAAAGGAATTGTTATCATAAGGAAAATCCAAAACCCAAACGCGGGAAGATGAAAATCCAACAGTTTTGTGGACCTCGTTTTGGGTAGTTTGGTGTATCAACTTCTTGGGGGCGTAACTTTGGAATACTATCTCTGTTTGGGGCACATGATAGATCGTTGGAAAGGTATAATAGAAGATATTCATTTTTTTTTTTCAATCATGGCCTTTAATTGTTATTGAGGTGCTCAATCCTGAAAAAACTTCATTTAGGCCCTCAAAATGTCCCCGAAAGTTTAGGAATCAAAAAAATGCTAAAAATAGTAAGTTGCCAGAAAATTGCTTTGAGCCAGTTGGAATAGGTGGGTGGCAACCGATATCCACTTAGATCAATCCTCCCTCCTTAGGAAGCAATGGTCTCCATTGCATTTATTTCCCAGGAGAGAGGGAAAAGTGTTTGCTGAATCTGCATCTTGATGAGCTTCTTGCCTTGCTGGAGAAGTTGTGCTGCTTAGCTTGTTGAAGGTTGTCACGAACTTGTGGATGGAAGGGTTTGACTCTTTTAATGAGTCTGGATACATGAGATGACTGTGTGTAGAAGGAATCCTTGTGCTTTTCTTCAATATTGTCAACCTTCTTCTGCTAGACAGAAGGTGCTTGTACTGAGGCTGCAGTGGTTGCAATGTTCTTATGTTCATCTTATGAACAGACTATAAAGAATCTGAATTTTGTAGTATGAGATACTACCTTGCGGAACTATTTAGGTGGGATAGCGGTTGGAAATACCTCTGGTATCTAGTAGAGATGACCCCCAAGAGTAACAATGACACTACAGGGTTGAGACTCATAAATAGAATGGCGCTTCCACATATATGGTTGGCCCAATATAACATCACAAACATCCAGTGGGAAAAAATCACTTAATACCTCATCCTTGAAGGGTTGGATTTCGTATGAAAATCAACACTGTTGGCTGACACGAAGGTCTCATCCCTGAAAAATCCACCTGATGTTATATGGTTGCGGGTGTGGTGTTGTCGACAATTCCAATTGTTTGATGACCTCTGTTGAGATGAGGTTCTTCTGGCTTTTGATATCAACAATAAAATGTATCGGGGTCCCCTTCACCCACATCTGTGAATGAAAAAGGTGCTCCCCCTCTTCAGTATCTGTTGATCTTCGGGTTGAATTTTTGTTTTCGTGATAGGAAGATCCCAGTGATGAGATGTCCAAAAACTCCATTTCAGTTTGGATGTACCTATGTAGAGCCCCACAATATTTCAGAACCAAATGTCGCTCAAAATATTTGATACCTAGACTGGTGTGCAAGTAATGAAAGGTATTGGTGAACTCCGACACTTATTTTCCCCTCTCTTGAAACAACGTGGTCCATCTCATGTACTGGTCATCATAGTTACCAACAGGGTAATATTGTTCCTTGACCACATCCACACAAAAATCCCAAGTGGGCTCGGCCCCATATATTCCAGAATCCTTGTGGAACTTTTCTCCCAGTAAGTTTCCCACCAATGTTTGACATGGGGGAGAGCCTTAAAGAGTGTGAAGGTGATATTTTCCATGTTGGATAAATTATGAATAGAGAAATAACCTTCTAGCAAATTTAACCATTTTTCGAGGGAATCCACATCTATCTATCCTTCAAATACAAGAATATCAAAATTGACTTTTACATTGAAATTCGAGGTGCACCCAAAGTGGTCGCTTGATGAAGATGCACTTGTTGTTATCAACATGCATTGAAGGATGTGGGAAAAATTATCCATCATTTTGTCCCTCTGTCGTGTGAGAGATTTCTCAAACAACAGATTAATAGAATCATCTTTTGCATCACTTTTATTTTCTTTCACCATGGAGGGTTTCTTGGGCATGCAAGAGATATTTTCCTCGAGAGAGACAAGCTTGAGATACAACTTTATATACTCCGACCTCGTTGGGGACATGCATTGAAAAAACAATCAAGAGCATTCTGCTTTGATACCACTGATCCATATTATTTTCGGAATGAAATGAGAGTGGAGATATAATAAAGAAATGTACATATATATCTCTTATATCCAATAATATAATCAGAAATATATCAGAGATGCAACCATAAACATAGAGATACAATAATACAAAATTTCTATTAATGACCGAAATGTACAAAACTGTAGAAATACATACTGAAAGACTCACTAGAATGGTGGCAGCTTATATCTGAGAAGATATGTGACGAATACTCACATTCGAAAGAAGATGAATTTACAATGAGGCTCCATAGGCATTTTTTTCATAAAGAAAATACAAAACCCTAACCCCGGAAGATGAAAAGCCAACATTTTTGTGGACCCCATTTTGGGTAGTTTGGTGTATCAACTTCCTGGGGGCGTAACTTTCGCATACGATCTCTATTTGGGGCGCACACTAGTGCATTGGAAAGGTATTATCAAGGAGATTTATTTTGGGGGATCAATTAGATCCTTAAGCCGTAATTAAGGTGCTCGATCCTGAAAAAACTTCATTTGGTCCTTTAAAATGGCCTCATAAGTTTAGGAACCAAAAAACTACTAAAAATAGTAAGTTTCCATAAAAATATTTTGAGCCAGTTGGAATAGGTGGGTGGCCACCGATATCCACCTGGAGAAATCCTCCCTCCTTAGGAAGAAATGGTCTCCATTGCATTGAATGCCCGGGGGAGAGGGAAAAACTTTTGTTGAATCTGCATCTTGATGAGTTGCTTGCCTTGCTAGAGAAGTTGTGTTGCTTAACCTGTTGAAGGCTGTCATGAACCTGTGGCTGGAAGGGTTGGAGATTTTTAACTATTTTGTCTACATGAGATGAATGTGTAGAGGGAATCCTTGTGATTTTCTTCAATCTTGTCGACCTGCTTCTGTTGGACATAAGGTGCTTGAACTGAGGTTTCATTGGTTGCAGTTTTCTCCTATTCATATTTTGAATAGATTGTGAAGAAGCTGAATTTTGTAGTATGACATACTACCTTGCAACATTGTTTAGGTGGGATAATAGTTGAAACTACCTCTGGTATCTTGTAGAGATGACCCCCCTGGAGTAAGAATGACATTACGGGGTCGAGACTCATAAATAACATGGCGCTTCCACATATATGGATGGCCCAATAGAACATCATAGACATCCAATGGGGAAAAATCAAATAATACCTCATCCTTGAAGGGATGCATATCATATGACAATCAACAATATTAGCTGACACATAGGTCTCGTCCTTGGTGAAGCCACCTGATGTTGTATGGCTGCGGGTGTTGTGTTGTTGACAATCCCAACTGTTTGACGACCTCTGCTAAGATGAGGTTCTTCTAGATTCCTCTATCAACAATAAAATGTATCGAGGTCCCCTTCACCCACATATGTGAATGAAAACGATGCTCCCCCTCTTTAGGATCTGCTGATTTTTCTTTTTGGATTGTTGTGGTCACAACAATAGCAGTGGGGTCTGCATCGATGATCTGTCTTTTCCCATTATTTTCTGAATCAGATTCTGAATAAGGGTTTGGCTCCTTGTCTTTGATCTTGGCCACCAATGATTTTTTTGAGTGACATTCATCAGTGTTGTGCTAGGGTATTTTTTGGAAATCGCATCACTTTCCAATGTCCTTCTTTGTCTTTCCATTTGATCCAGGTGGATATTGGTGGCCACCCACCTATTTCAACTGGCTCCTCTTGACCGTTTTTAGTTCAACACATTCTTTTATACTTCTTTGAAATTGTGGGTTATACACTTCTAGGGATGTCTGAATCCATACACATCTTTCAGGTGGATACTGGTGGCCGCCCACCTAATCCAAATGGATTATTTTGGAATTTTTCATGTCAACACATATTTCTATACTTCCACGACTATTTTGGGTCCCTAATCAGTGTTTTTGTTGGCTTTCCACAGTCAAACTGTAGACAAATGTAGATTTTAATGGTAAAATGTGTAGTTATCGAGAATACCTTTCCAACGAGCTATCACGCATCTAAAACGAAGGTCATATGAAAAAGTTATGACCCTGGGAAGTTGAGGTACCAACTTACCCATCGGGGCCCACGTAACTTTTGGAGTTTCATCTCCTAGGGCTAGGTTTTTGGATGTCTAGGGTTTTGACATTCACGAGTACTGTTAAAAATGCCTCTGGATCCTCATTGTAATTTTTTCTGCTCAAACGGATGCGTGTAGCAAGCACATCTCTTCTCAAAGATAGCTACCACCATTCAAGCAAGTTGTTTTACTTATGCAGTTTTACAGTTTCAACCTATTTTATTTATTCAATAGAATTTATTGTTCACTAGATATCTGTTGTTGTTCTCTATATCTCTATGTTATTGTATTCAATCGGTTATTCAAATCGTTCCACTCATAAATCTGGATTAGTGGTATCAGAGCGGTCTGCTCTTCATTTATTTTTCTTGGTGCATGTCCTCGACAAGATCTGGGTACAAGAAGTTGGAACTCAAACCAGTCGAGCCTTTGAAAGATCGGCCACGCTGAGCCCAACAAAAACCCATGGGGGATGAAAATAAAGATGATGGAGTGGGAGATCCTTTTAAAGGGGGCCGAGATCCTGCGATCTCTGCTTCATCTTGCGCTCCACCTTTGACAACCTGTCGAAGTCCCAAAATAGGTCAAACCTAATCAAGGATCTCCAAAACTTGGTCAAGGGCCAACATAATCCATCTCAATGGACTATATGTCGATCCTTCTATCCACTAAGCAGGGAAATGATTGTGTTTTTGTGGTTGTTGATTGCTTTTCCAAGATGGTGATTCTGGCCGCCTGCAAGAAGAGCATCACAACGGAGGCTACTGCCAAGCTCTTCTTTGAACAAGTGTGGGTCCACTTTGGAATCCCAAAAACCATTATCTCATATCAGGACAGTCGGTTTATTAGCACATTTTGGTTGAGCCTCTCGTCACTGCTGGACACCAAGCTCACCAAGTCCACTGCCTTCCACCCCGAGACATATGGCTAAACCAAGGTCATCAATTGGATGATCGCGCACATCCTGCACATGTACAATTCCAAGCACCCCCACACCTAGGATGGGAGTCTTCCCTATGTTCAGCACAACTACAACAGAGCCATACACAACTCAACCGGCCACAGCCCCTTTCAAGTAGGGTTGGGATTAAAACCATTGGGTCCCATGGATGTTGCACTACCCCTTGAAACCTCCGAGGCAGACTCGTCGCATACTTCAACTAGAGATGACAAAGCCACCTGGTTCATTGAGTAGATCTAGCACATCCAAAAACATGTTCAAGATATTTTACATAATTCCAATGCCAAGTACAAGCAACACCATGATCAACACTGGGTGCCACACTAGTTTTAGGTGGGAGACAAAGTTTCGTTGCACTTGTAGAAAGAACGCCTTATAGGGCCTCATCGAAAGATTCGTCCACTCTTTTATGGACTCTACACCATAACCAAGGTTGTGGGTGACAATGCTTTTGAGATCAACCTTCCCCCATTCCTTGGCTTGCACCCAGTATTCAATGTGGACCTCCTTCGACCTTATTTTCCACCATTATTGGACACCTCGGAGATAGCAGAACAATTGACACCAACATAGGTCAACCCTGAATGCATGGAACATGAATCCAATGATCATATCGTGGACACACAGGTCAAGGGAACTCGCCAGTAGAGGATCCAGCTTTATCGGGTTGTCAAAGCATGACAGCTCCTCAACCAAGGAAAGTGGCTCACCCAGGGCCAAATTCAACAGAAATTTCCTCATCTGATCGGGGCACTCAATGCAATGGAGGCCATTGCTTCCTAAGGGGGGAGGATTGATCCAGGAGTATCTCGGTGGCCACTCACCTTGTCCAATTGGCTCAAAATAGTTCTTTGGCAACTTACTATTTTTAGCAGTTTTTCAGTTTTTGGACTTCCGGGGCAATTTTAAGGGTCTAAACGACGTTTTTTTCGTGATCATACACCTCAATGATAGCCATAGGCTCTAATCGATCCCCCTAAATGAATATCCTCATCAATACCTTTCCAACGAGCTATCGTGCACCCTAAACGGAGATCGTATGCAAAAGTTACGACCCCGAGAAGTTGATGTACTAACTTACCCCAACGAGGCCCACATAACTTTTGGCGCTTCATCTCCTAGGGTTAGGTTTTTGGATGTCTAGGGTTTTGGATTTCATTTTTATTGCAAAAAGGCCTTCAAAGCCTTATTATACTTATCTTCTTGCGAATGAGCGTAGCCGTCACATCTCTTCTCAGAGATAAGTTGCCACCATTCTAGCTAGCTTGTTTCAGTCTACATTTTACAGTTTCAACATATTTCTTATTTAATAGAAGTCTAGTTTTATTGTATCTATGTTGTTATTCACTGTGTCTCTGTGTTAATATTATAAATCTATGTTTTCATTTCGTTCTTCTCATAAATCCATATCAACAAATCTGAGGTCCAACATGTAGATGATCTAGTGCAGCTCTGAGTAACCAATAGACATATCTAGTGCAGATCTGAGTGACCAATAGAAAAATCTAACAGATATGAGGTCCAATAAGAAGATCTAGTGCATATTTGAGTGACCATGAGACAGATCTAGTAGATTTAAGGTCCAACAGGTAGATCTAGTGCAGATATGAGTGACCAACAAGTAGATATATTGCAAATTTAAGTGACCAAAAAATAAATCTAGCAGATATGAGGTCCAACAAACAAATATAGTGCAGATCTGTGTGACCAATAGAAAAATCTAGTGTATATTTGAGCGACCAGTAGGCAGATCTATCATATCTAAGTGACCAACATGAAGATCTAGTGCAGATCTGAGTGTACAACATGTAGATCTATCAGATCTGAGTGACCAACAGATAGATCTAGCAAATATGAGTTCCAATAGACAGATCTAGTGCCTGACCAACAAACATATCTAGTGTAGATCTGAGAGTCCAACAGACTGGAAATCTTAGTTCTTTCCGTTGTTTATATTTTCCAACCATCTGTGTGATTGATGCATGCTCATATTTTTATTTTTGTTATTGAGTAAAATCGAGATGTGATTTATTTAATAAAGAAACATAAGACAATAGTCACCTACGGTTTGGAAATTTTCACATTGAATTTGCAAATATCTCCACATTAGTTAAGATGATTGATGCCCCACTAGATTTAGGTGGCCTCCAAAACAACATTAGGGAGTCCCACCTTTACCACACAAAATGTTGCAGAGGGTGTGAGGGAGAGGTTGAAGGCGCTACATTAGGTGTCATTCTAGAACCCTTCAAGCTTGAGAACATATACTCTGTAAAGGATATGAAAGAGACACCCATTATAGAATTCAGGATCCCCACGGAGGGGAGATGCTCACCCTTCCTTTACTAGCACAAAATATTTGTAGAGGGCCCTTGACTTGTGGGTTGTTTGTT
>JASDQU010815249.1:0-11546 GCA_032191745.1 Picea mariana
GAGGCCGAAGAATCTGATCGTCCCAAAGCACTCAAGGAATTCCTTGACAGGAAGGCCGCCTCAATAGAACGTGTTAAACATCTCGAAAAGGGTAATTAAATCAGGATAAACTCATCTCAATCTCCATCGCCGGAGAGACCTAAATGTGATGGTGTGGGAAGAGTGGTACCAGTAACCAGCTGAAGATGTATCTATGTAGGTTTTTAAATCATTATGGGTAATTATTTTTTTATTATTATGATTAATTATTTTATTTATTATTATGATTAATTAGGTTTTAGATTTTTTTATTTTATATATTTTGTTTTAGTGTTTTATCCATTTTTATTAAAAAATTATTTTGTTCAATCATAATCATAGTTATAATCATAGTTGTACTAAACAATAATAATACTCACTTTATAGTTGTGGATATAAAAAACTTTTAATATATATATGTTTTTCTTCAAGTCCAAACTAAATATGAAAGTAGAATAAATCAATACCTTATCCACGACAAGCATTTGTTCCACTTTGTTTATTTTATTTTCATATTAGAAGAGTAGTGCTATTTTGTTTTTTCCAATAAAAAAAGAATAATGCTTCAAAGATGTTGAAAGTTTATATATGTAAAGTTTAATTTTAAAAAGATGTTAAAATTGTATATATGTATTTTCAATTTTGTTTCTCATTTTTTAATGGAATATTTAGGGATATTAAAGTTTCACTATTCACCTCATACCATTTTTTTAATAAAAGTGGAGTAAAAGTTTATTTTTTTTTTAAATGAAATTTCGTATTTGTTCTTTATATTTTTTTAAATTTTAACAATGGATATTTTAAAATAAATTAAAATATTTAAATATTATTACATTTAAAGTTAATGAAAAATTGTAAGGTTATAAAGAATTAAAGAACAAAAAAAAATATTATAAATATGGGATTAATCCTAATCTAAATAATCTAGAAAATCAAAAATATATCTATATAGGAAGAGACTGAATGCTCTTCTCAATGCCTCAATCAAGATAGAAAATGAAGACATCATTAAAGAATTATGGCATAAAAACATTGCCTATAATCTCCAAAATACAATAAATATGCAACCAATTATGTCATGAATTCGCTACACAAAGCGTCCGATTGAATCTGCATCAGATTGAGGATGCAAATGCAACCAAGAAAGTGTCAAAACTAGTTATTTATGGTGTTTGACAAACATTGTTAACGCCAATCCACTTTCAGGCATTAATTAACAGCACCAGATTACAAGTTGAACCCATAAAGGCAAGACTTGTGGTGGGGATTATGTTTCCCAGACACACAATGGCCCCGCATACCACCAAACTACATTCCAGAGTTTGAAGGATGCCATGTGGAGATTCGAAAATGGCAATAGTTCATCCACAGACCAACATGACTCTCCCAAAGATATTGGTTTGGCCAATGATGACTGGACCAAACCCATCCGCCGGCCGACATGAGAAGGAACAATAGAGTTCCAAATAGAGGTCAATTATTGGTGTTGATTGAACTTGCTCTCACTCCAAATAGAGAAATATCTATTGGCAACAGTTTCAACCACCATACCATCTACATGTGAAGATCGAACTTACTCTGACTCACAAAAGTGACATGTCAGAATAAATAAGGGAATGGCATCAAAGGTGATAAATTTACACCAGAGATCAAATTTTTAGACCATGTATGTGTTGGAAACATGCCAACAAATTTTCTCATGGGGTCATATGCAAATGCACATTCCCTTATATATATGAGTATAGATGTTATATATTCGAGCATATACATAGAGGTAGAGGACAATGTGAATGTGAGGACAATGTGAGTGCAATGTACAATGCGAGCTAGAGAGCATCGAGTGTGTTTTTACCAGATAATCATTGTCCATAGTTTTTACCCGATTTGGGTTTCTACATAAATCACTGTGTCAAGTGTGTGTTTGTTGTTCTTGGTTTCATGCGTGTTTAATCTTTCTTAGTTTATGCTCTGATTTTATGCTATGTTTTCCTTCTGCTGCCCAACAAGTGGTATCAGAGCTAAAACGAGTTGAGTAGGTGCCACAGGTGAACCAAGACAAGAAGGCGTGATTGAGAGAGTAGCAGATCATCAACCCTCCCAAAACAGTGTTAAAAGCGTGTCAACACTCTCAAACTTAAGAAATCTTGATTTTTGGAAAATTGACGCACCCAGTTTGTGCACCACAAAACGCCAACAAATCGGTGCTCGACGCTCCCCCATACATAGTAAGGGAGCGTTGATTTCGAAACTAGCTCTCCCCTTACACCCATAAAGGAGCGTTGATCATAAAAACCAAAGTTTGCATGGTATAAGGAAAAATTCGGATGCATGGTATAAACTAAAATTTTTAAGGTTTTTTTGTATTATTCGAAAAAGATATGGTCGTGAGCCTTGAGACATGGCTATGAGTTTTATAACATAAAAAGTTGGAGGTGTGTTTTAATGTGAGATATAATATAATAAAGGGTGAGGTGAATACCTTTGTTTAAGAAGTGGATTTTTTAAAAGTTTTTTAAATATTTAATATATATGTTTTGGATTAAACTTTTTATTCCAACTTGTTGCTTTATTATAAGAGTTTGTTTGGTTTATTAGAAGTTGTGATTTTGTTTTGGGCGGTGTGTGATAATGACGAAAGTGTAGAGTTCTAAGTTTGAGGTGGAGAAATTCAATGGTAATAATAGCTTTKCACTATGGAAACTCAACARGCGGGACCTGCATGTGCAACAAGGATTGAAAAAGGCGTTGGCTGGAAAGACAAAGAAATCGACAAGCATGACAAACGAGGACTGGGAGGCTCTCGATGTAAGAGCTCTCAATATTATTCGTTTGTGTCTAGCAAATGAGGTKTTGTTTAACATCGTTGAAGAGACAACAACAACAGGTTTGTGGACCAAACTAGAGAGTCTATATATGAAAAAAAACTTGTCAAACAAAATCTTCTTGAAGAGACAGTTGTACAGCTTGCGGATGAAAGAAGGTATGAAAATTGTTGATCACTTGTATTTTTTCAATACTCTTATTTGTCAATTAATTGTTATGGAAGTAAAGTTCGAAGATGAAGACAAGGAGGTTGCGCTATTGTGTTTGTTTCCCGAGTCTTGGGATGATCTGGTCACAACTATGTGGTTTAGCAAAAAAAATACCATTGATTATGACACTATTGTGGGAGCTTTGTTGTCTGAGGAGATGAGGAAAAGATCCAGTAAGGAAACCTCAACAACAAAAGAAATGGTGGTCAGAGGTCGATCTATAGAAGGAGGGAAAGATCAGAAAGGTATAGCCAGGTCTAAGTCAAAAGATAGTAAGAGTAAGGAAAAATGTTGGTTTTGTGGCAAATCTGGGCATCTCAAGAAGGATTGTTGGAAAAGACAACAAGCATCGAAAGATGACTCCATAAAGGAACCAAATTCAGCTACAAGTATGGTTGATGAAGTTTTCTATTTCTGTTGTGTCTCACCACCTGTATTCACATAGAAGGTGAAGGGCGATGATTGTTGAGTCACCATGAAATATATATATATATATATATATATATATATATATATATATATACTTTGGAGTTGTAGAAATAATTGATTGCATGTAAATGGGCATCTGTCTGTAAGGCCTAGATAGGAATGCATACCCTTGGTTTATCAGGTCACTTATGAAAAGTCTAGACATAGATTTAAGTAGATTGAATATGTGGGGGGGCATGTATGTTGGGTTAACCTTGACTCGGTGAAAGAGTTAAAGCTTGTTAAATATGTTTTTAGTTCAAAGCGGGTGGTTTTTCAGGTCCATGTGTTTTGGGTATCCCGTGGTATTGTCTCCATGGATTGCATGTAATGAAGCCTATAAAAGAATTGGTGAACTCCATTGTAAATGGGCTTGGAGGTAAGCGATGAAGGCTTACTTGGCTGGTTTGGCCGGATTTGGTCAAAGTTGTTCTAATGCAAAGTTCGAGGTGGAGCAATGCATCTAGTTTAGAAAGGTAGGTCTATAGAAAGGCTGATGTGTTGGCATGCCAATCTATTGTTTGAGGAGATACGATGAAGGTAAGTTCATATACATGGAACTTGGAAAGTATTGCAAGGAAGTTGGGATCGAATATGCATGTTCAGTAATACCAAGTTGCAGCAATAGTTGTAAACATAAGCGGTTGTTCCATTTGGTAACTTGGTCACCATCGATTGCAAAAGATACGAAGATTTGGGAAGAGGTACGAACAAGTCATCTAGTAATTACTCAAATGTGAAATTATTTGGATGTGATGCTTATGTTTTTTTTATCATCTTTCTAAGTAGGACCCAAATCAAACACGTAGATCTTTGATATGGTGATGACGTTAAGGGGTGCAGACTATGGGATCCTACTATCCACAGAATCATCATGGACAAAGATGTAGTGTTTGATGAATCTCCTTTTATAAGGGGATGTAAATGGAACAACCATAACGGTTAGTTCAAAATCGCAACAGGAGATTTGTTTGCAAACTCTAAAATCATTGGATAGCCTAAAGCATGCTAGGAAAATAGTACAAGATGTTGGATTCCTTCATGGTGAGACAAAATTTACAAGAAGTGAGTATAACCATTGTGTTTATGGTATATTCATTATCTTGGTGTTATATGCTATGCTTGTTGCAAGCACAAGCATGGTTGAGGTCAACAGGTTGGCTCAGTTGGTTAGGATGTTTGTTATGAAGGATCTAGGAGTAACAAAAAAAAACCTGAGCATCGAAATACACAGAGATAGGAAATAAGCTTGGTTATCACAATAGAAGTATGTGGTCAAGATACTAAGGAAATTCAGTATGAGTAATGTGAAACTGGTAAAATCCCTTTGGCTTTCCATTGTAATTTTTCTTCACGTTTATGTCCTAATTGATGAAGAAGAAAAGGGTTATATGTCTCGAGTATTATATGATAGTAGGAAGTTTGATGATTTCGATAGAGAAATGGGTGTTTCAAACACAGAAGAACAAGTAATACATACAGTGGTTGCAGTGATTTGGTCTGTGGTTATGATTTATGAGATTTGGACAAGTACATCGGTCTATTAGAAAGGTTATTGATGGATATAGAATGGTCCATGCTGGAGTGAATCGTGCAAGCATGTTTACGTAATGGTATTGTTAGAGAAGTTGTGGAGCTGTGATGGTGTTTGGCTTCTCTTACAGAGAAGGTGATGGATGAATTAATTAAGGGCATGATATATCGATTAAATTGTTTTCAAGGTGGAGATTGTTGGAAACATGCCAACGAATTTTTCCATGCGGTCACATGCAGATGCAGATGCTTCGTTTAACTATGTTATCTATTCATGATCAATCTATATAACTGAGTGATAGATGTTATATATACGAGCATACCTATAGAGGTAGAGGACAATGTGAATGTGAGTGCAATATACAATGTGAGCTAGAGAGCAGCTAGTGTGTGAGGAGGGGATGATTGTATGCCTATGAAGGCTATTGTAGTTCTCCCTTAAATAACAAAAGACTGATAATCATTTCCTATGGTTTTGACCCGATTTGGGTTTCCACATAAATTACTATGTCGGGTGTATATTTGATGTTCTTGATTTCATCAGTTTTTAATCTTGCTTAATTTATGCTCTGGTTTTATGCTATGTTTTGCTTCCACTGCCCAAAATAGGGGTGAAAAATACAATTGGAGGAGGATAATGCAAGTAACCAGATGATGATAAATTGTAGAGGGAAAAGGACGAAACAATAGGCCTTCTTCTGGGAAAGTTTAGACTCGSCCTACAAAGGCGACCTTTCATATCTAGCCACCCCGATGGAACCCTCGCCATCCACTGCAGTTTTCAAATCCATCCATGACACTGTAGGGATKATTCCTACAAATGGACTATAGAGAGGAATGGGTCACTAGAAAAAGTAAACGTTGTCTGCCAATCGCTACACAAATTGCTGCAAAACGACCAGTTGAACGCTGGCCACTATGAAGAAAATCACATGCTGATCATTATTGTTCTCTGGAAATTTTGTATCCGATCAAAAATTTGTTATCAGATGACAGAATCCGCTGGAGCATTTTCCTTGGAAAATCGCAGGTTGTAAAGAGAACCAYTGTATATTACAAACCTTAACAACAACRAAGAAAAAAAGAAAACCCACTTGGCTTCATGCAGCAAAAAACAACAGACGAAGAGAATATCGCAAGAGGAAACTCCGTGGAATATTTAGCAGGCGGAGGTTGAGAAACACTTTGAACGCACAAAGAAATGTGACATGCGACCGCCTGAGCGAAAAGGAATGGGGCGATTCCAAAGAAACGATCAAATTGAACAAAACATAGCTCAAATCTTCCTGATAGCTGATAGATCATGAACCACAAGATCCAAAATACATAGATCTCCCAAGAAGAGAAAAAAAATGGTCGTGTAACCCAATGTGGGCATAAAAGAATGTGTAATCAAGATCTAAGGCCACAAATCTAGGTCAGATCGCACCAACAAGAGGTGATGAAATATCCATGGGTTTGGAAGCGACGAAGTATAGAAGAGCAACTGGTAATTGAGTGGTGACACTGGCAAGAGAAAAATGTCTCACAACAAATGGTCTTGAGGTGGCTGTAAAAAAATATCTCAGATATGAGTGCAGGTGTATATACCTTCACGCAGATTCCCATCCTCATATCGCCTATGGAATAACTACTTCATATCCAATCGTGTACTCCATTTTATTTGTTTAATGAAGAGAGCTCTCACACCCTTTTGGTTTGTGCATAATAATCCCTACTCTCAAATTTCTCAATATGGTATCAGATCCAGATTAGGCTTAACTCCCTCATTGGAAGAGAAATGAAAACCTGAGTAGATGAATTTCTGTAGGCGAGAGAATAGTGTGATTTTTGGTTTATGGGATCGATAGTGTTTCCCGGCAAGCCTGTAATTTGAATTTTCAAACCGTCGAATCTACTGTTAGCTAATTATGATATTCGTCATAAATTCTAATATCTTTCTAAGGTAGCCAATCTATATTAAACTGTATAACCTATAATGCAGATGTTATTAATTTTGCAAAGCTAAATATTTGCATTCCGTGCCCAAATATTGAGCGACTTGGAATCGATTTTAGGGAGCTCTCTCACACAGATTGAAATAAGGGTTCATCTTTGTAAGAATCCTTTTTATCTTTGGAGAATTTTGCATTCACTTGACGCTTTTGTTATCTTAATCATTAATTTTAATATTCTAATATGGTCATTGTTAATATGAATACTCTACTATGGTTATTATAAGTGGAAAGGTTATTATAGTTGAAAATTTTTTACATTGGTTAATTTTTGTGTAAAGGTTGTGATTTTTGTGTAACTTTTTAGTTTTTATAATGTAATTTTGTGAAAATTAGTTAATTTTATTTATTTCATGAATCAAAATTAATTCATTATTATTTATCAAAATTTAACCCATATAACCAATAAATAAGTTGGAGAATTGTTACACTGTATATATTTTTCAATGATAGAGATATTGCATATAATGAAATTTATATATACTAATAAAAAAAATAATGAGAATGAAATTTACATATAATAATTTAAAAAAAATTGACACTGTAAAATGACAGGTAATAAAATCAAATAACCGTCATCAAATATCCACTTGACATGTAAGATAAATTTGAAATTCCAGCCCTGTTTCCAGGTACTTTCTAATGCATCTACACATTTTGTCTACTCGTCATTGTGTTTGATCAATGTATTCTATATGCAATTCTAAGACACAGGAAGAAAGTAAGTTAAGGGTGCAAGGAACTACTGGTGGCAAATCAATTAATGGTTTTGTTTGTCTTTGTGGGAATTATTCTTCATGAAATCATGATATAAATACACAAGTGTTGTTTCAAGATAGGAAGACTACATTGATTTTTGGTTGAGAAAATATCTCAACTTTACACTAATCTAGGAAGCATCTAATTGGATGTGAAAGATTCACTCCAACTAGTTCCAACAACTTCTTAAAAACTAAAAACAACTAAATAAGCTTAACAAACACACCAACATATTTAACAAAAAAATAAAAGAATAATAGTTACTAGCCATAAACATTTACAGAATAAACTACCCTTTCTTGGGAAAATCTAAATCGATTTCTTCTGGTAATGGTGGATTTGTCCTTACCAATTTAACCACAACATCTTATGTGACAAGGAAACAAGATAAACTCTCTCTATTGTCCAGAGGAAAGACTCCTCGAAAACAATTAACAAAATGAATATGGGAAAATGTTACAGAATTGTCTTGTTCAATCTATTATAGGCCTCGAGCCCCTCACAGGTAAAGAAAATTCATTGGTTCATGGACTGATGTAACAGTCCCATACTTGCTTAAGTTTATGAAATCAAAGACACGTCCCTCTCCCTAAAATTTCAGTGACCAAATTGATGAGGAAAGAATTAAATTTTCACCAAAACTCAAGTTGGCCAAAAGTTACCACTCGCCATAGTATGTAAGTTTTTTAGTATGTAAGTTTTTTATCATTTAGGAAAACCCCCTTATATTATTTTCTACTATACACTATCTACACTTACCCAAAGTCGCAACACTTCAAGGACTTTAGTAGGTTTGTATTTTTTTGAAAATGATTAAAGGGTGGATGCCTTTTATAATGTTAAAGGAAACCCTTATTTTGATAGCTAATTAGCATGTGGTTAATGGATTAAAAGAGATAATAATAATTTATGAGAATTTTTAGCTCATATTTTAACAACATATCTACTTAGGTATGATCAAGGTAAGGATTGATGAAGAACATATGCATATTCTCAACCTAACAATTTTTTTTATATAGAAATTTGGGTATGTATTCAATAGAAGTTACCCCATGTGATGGAGGAAATTGAAGCAATAGAGACCCTTTCTTCATAAGGGGGTGGGATTATTCTAGGTGGACATTGGTGGACATCGGTGGACACCCACCTATTCCAATGGCTTAAATTACAGTTTCTATCTTGGCAGTTTTTTTATAGTATTTTGGGTCCTGTTATCACGTAGTTTGTATTTTAGGTCACACACTATAGGATAGTGGACAAACTGGTGTAACATGAACCTTCTCCACCCAATGTCACCTCGATAGGGAGGTTCTTTCTGTTTAGGGAGGTTGTCCCAAAGGAGACGTCCCCAGTAACCTGGGGTTTGAAGAGGTAAAGAATAAAAGGTCAAGAGTTTAAGGTTTCCCCTCCTCGCAGGTTACCACCAGTATCAGATAATCTGGCTAATCAACCAATAAAGAAGTGAAGTCCCTGTTGAAAACACCTACCTGGAACAAGAAGATAACAATACAATACAATATTTGCAGGCTATAACTCAAAGGGTTAGTACTTCTTGACTATCTGATTTCATTCAATAAGCAATATAATAGATAAGATGAAGTCAACGTTCTGATAAATAGCCTATGCAAGATCACCAATTCATCAATATCTACAAAATGACTAAGCCAACAGTATTTTCAATCAACAAATTTCTCAGTAAATGCTTGACGTCATCTCTTAATTGCTTATTTGTTAGTTAGAAGGTTTGTTGCGTCAAGTATGACGTCAGCCTAGGTTAGTAGCATTAGGGTTAGTTAGAGTTTCAAGAATTAAAGTTTTAAAAGATGATTTTGCACACTACAAACTCAATGTTGTAAGTCTAACCAGTGCCTTAGGGGAAAATGGAGTCAAAGCAAGGGAAAAAAGTCTCGGAAGGATTTAAGATTAGAGATTGGAAGGTAGGGTCCTAAGGTGTTGCAATGGCAGGGCCCTAGAATCAAAAACCTAGGGGAAGGAGGATCACTCCAGTGTTGCTTAAGAAATACCTTGTGCTCCTTCCTCCTTCTCTAAATGCACTTGGCAAAACGGCTAGCTTCAAATCATAAATTTAAGGGAGAAGGTGTTGCAAAGGCAAGGCCCTCAAACCCTAAGAGGTGAAACCCTATGATTAGTCCATCTAGGCCTAGGATGTCTCCTCTTTTCAACCTATAACTTCAATGCTAGCTCAGAAAAAGGGAGAAAAGTGTAGCAATGGCTAGGATAGATCTTCCTTTATCAATGGCTAAAACAATTTCTCAAACAAGGGGACATATAGCAAGGACCTACTTGTGTGCTTACTATCTAGGGTTTCAAGATTCAAAAATATAATAGCAAATGTAAGAAATTAAGGCTACAACCATTCACTTAAGAAGTTTTTCATGAAAAATTCACTTACATATCATGAAGAAAGAATAATCAAACCCTAGTTGTAAACCTTCCATGAGAGAAACACCATATATGCCAAGAGAAATTCTCCAAGAAGAGCTGCGCCTCACTTTAAAAGACCAAGAGCATCAAACTAGGGCGTAAGTTTTTGAGATCTCACAAGAGAGTGAGTTGTGTTATGTTCAAAATGAGGAAAAACGTCCTCAATATATATCAATCCATGACCTTTCAATTAAAAAATAGGTCATTAAAACAACCGACAAAGATGACTACAAAATTTACACTGTTTTTACATTAACTGCTAGAAAAATGACATAATATGAGCAAAAGATGGGACGTCAATCCCTTCTGAGGGAGATGTTGGCCCTTTTTGGGCATATCCAGCATCCAGAAGCGAGACGTTAGCCCTTCTAGGGATCCTCCAAGTTGCTACACATGCCAAATAGCCTCATCACACTACCACACACTCAAGATAACGTCCTTCTCTTCTAGGTGACGTCATGTCCATCAAGGGGCAAACGTTACATCTAAAGTGTGTGATTCCCCCTAGGCCGGGCTCCGTCAAAGTGTCCTGGGTGGAACGTCCTTCTTTCTTCATGTGAAACGGCTCATCATAACGTTGTCCTGTCTCTGCCATCCCAACAACCATATGATGGGCTCTTTAGCCCCATGGAGGTCCGAGCTAATCATCTCCCCATGTGTACCGGTCCACTGGTACCTATCCATCGGGCATGGTCTTGCACATCAAAAACTTCGCCCTCCATGGGCTCATCAGTCCCCGGGATCATAGAAATGTCAATCATATTTCATCATTAAATTCATCAAATACATGCACAAGACCCCTAGTATATCCTCTAATAGCTCAAAGACATTACACTGATCTATTATACAAAGTTGAAGAAACAAACAGAACAACCTATTGGGCTGGTATCCATAAGAAGAGGAAATTTTCCATAGAATATTTTTCAAGCCAGGTACATGAAGTGATATGGTCTAAGGATGTCCAGTCATAGTGAAGACCAGGGGTAGGTATTGCCTGTGGGTGCCTTTGTAGGAGGTGAGCTATACCCGTCATGGATGCACTTTTTTTCCAAGCCCCTTTATTGCCTTTATTCTTTTCTTATTTATTACTTTTCTCTCTTTTTTACTTCAAGGTCTGACCATAGGATACTGCCTTGGCATGGTGACCAGAGCTGACAGTGTTACCCACTAGTACTTTCGTAGAAATGATAAGACTGGCTCGTGATGAGACCCCCTTTCCCTTGGCCATGCAACCAAGGGTCATTGCCCTGGCGTGGTGACCAGATAATCGCAATGTCATACTGCTAGATACCTATGA
>JASDQU010815250.1:0-36576 GCA_032191745.1 Picea mariana
TCTAAACATGATATTGATACAAGATTCTTTTCTAAACTAGGTACATATAGAACATTGCTTAAGTGAACATGATTACCTGATTCCAGTTTGATGGAGGCTTGTCCAAATCCTTCGACGGGGTAGGTGCTTTTGTCTCAAAGCTCCACTTTGTACGATGTCTTTCTCTCATTTAGATCTGATATTCTTTCTTGATCTCCCATCATGTGCCTGGAATCTCCACTATCGATTATCCACATATCGTCTTCAATTGTCCCGGTAAGTGTTGAGTAATGTAAGAGACTGAATGTGTCATACATGTCTTCGGTTGATTGATAATTGGTCATGCCTTGATCCAAAACTTCAACTACATCTTTTCTCTCTTCTGAGAAAGTCAATAGGTGCTCTAAGTTAGGGCGCATCTGGATATCTTCTCATTGAGCAAGATTATCCTTCACAAGATGCCAGATCTAAGAATTAGGGCTTCTGCAACTGCTACTGCTAGTAAACCTAGCTGCAGTTCTTTGGAAGTTGCTCTTGCTAGTAACCCTAGCGGAAGTTCCTCAATGAGCTCAATACCTAGCGGTTATGTTTCCTTCCAGCGTTTTAGGCTAACTGAAGGGTGTGTGGGCCCATAACCTGTTAGAATATAGAGGATTGTGCTCGTTTAACCATTGATGATACCCTCATCACCCAACCACAGGCCTTAAGCCACCCTCCGAGCTCCTTGACCTTGAATGAGAAGATAATTCTCGCTGCAATCTATAGCCAAGATAGGCTAAATGCACCAAGCAAAAGAATAGAAACTAAAATGAACAGATGATCCCACCCAGAAGCTAGCACACCACTCTCCCAGCTTTCCCAGAAAACCTGCGCACCAAACTGCTACTGCCTACAACTGCCTGCACAGATATTGCTCTCACTGCAACTGCTAAGATGAAAAATAATGAAACTGGCACTCTGTATTTATAGTAGACTAGCCAGTCTAACTGGGGCCGACCTGGCCAGTCTATCTAGGTCGACTTCTCCTTTTGGGCATCAATAAATTCAATATAAATATATTTGTTCAGCCGACAACTTGTCTAGGGTTTCCTTCAATTCTTTGCTTCCTTCTGGAGGATTCTAATCTTTTCATAGGTCATAATATAGGTTCATACCTCCCGAAGCTACCATAATATTAACACATGCTTCAGTGAAAATCCTGAAAGGCCATCGATCTTGCATTCCATGGGATGTTGAGCCCATTTTGGCATTTTGGAATTCGGGGAATCATAAGGTAAGAGGAACACCTATTGGTTGTTCACTCAAAGTTAGGAAAACTGAAACTTTTGGGTGATAGGTGGCATGTTCTCTTCACATTGGAAGATTCAACCTTTCTTTGATGTTTCGCATTTTGGCGATTGAAAAAATTGTGACATACCATCGAGAACCTCCAAATCGTGAAACCTGAAATCTTTCGGGGCTTAAACAAAAGGAGTTAGTTAACTCTTTGCATGGTTTGGAAAATATCATGTTCAGATCTTGGCCCGACGGTTGGGGTTCTACGTCAAAGTGGTATCAAATCATAATACAAATTCGTTTCTTTCTGTAGCAGAGAGAAAAGAGAAAAAAATTTCAGCCATGCTGCAGAGAAGAAGAGATAGGCCAATGCCCGATCCAGTAGTGGAAAGAGAAATGCGTGAGTTACATGCCAGACTTGATGCTATGGAGACAACAAAGATGTGCATAGTCGACGATGGGGATATCAGCGAGGCTGAAAGTGAAAATGAAGCTGGAAACGAAGGACAAGAAGTTGTAGTCGAAGATGCTACAGACGAATTCCTATTCAGGGCTGTTGCAAAAATAGGTGTGAGAGAAAAAACGGAGATTCCCATATATGAGGGAAACTTAGATGTTGAATAACTTCTAGACTAGATTATAGCTCTAGAAAAATACTTCGAATACAAGGATGTCGAGGAAGACAAGAAATCCAAACATGTCGTTACTAGACTTAAAGGGCATGCAATACTGTGGTGCGACGAACTGCAGGATGACAAACGTTGCAAGGGAAAGAAGAAAATCAAAAGCTGGGATAGAATGGTTGCAAAGATGAAAGCCAAATTTATACAAGGGATTATCAAATCACTTTGTTTCGTAGGATGCATAATTTGAGACAGAAGTTGATGTCAGTGAAAGAATACAATGAATAATTCTACAAGATAAACATCAGAGCAGGTCATCAGGAAAGCGATGATGAAAAAGTTTCCAGGTACATGAATGGTCTATGATATGACATTCAATATGAGATGAGCATGGTGACCATTTGAAATGTGGAAGATGCTTATCATATAGCTCTAAAAGATGAAAAGAAGCTGAGCCAAAAGCAAAGTCAAAGAGGCCGAGGTAGAAATCAAAGTAAAGGCAAAACAATTTCCCAAGACACAACTCAGAAACCTAAAGAAGAGGGAAAGACACCTAAATTTGAACTTGAGAGAGGAGGAAGCTCACAAGGAAGGCAATATGCTGATAGGAATACTTTTCCTCGATCCATAGGAAGAGGAAGAGGCAGAGGAGGTGAAGTGAAATGCTTCATCTGTGGAAAAATTAGATATAAATCCTATGAATGTCCAGATAAGAAGAAATATGGTGGTGAAACTCACATTGCCAAAGCTCAAGGATGGAATGTTGAGGAAAAAAATGTTGAGGGAGGAAGATCCTTAATGATGAGGAAATTTCTCTTGAAGCTAAAGAAGGAGGCAGAGAACCTAGCCCAAAGAAACAGTCTATTTCAGACTGCTTGCAAAACCAAAGACAGGGTATGCAAGGTCATAGTGGACAGTGGTAGCACATAAAATATCGTATCTGCAGAGATGGTAGAAAAGTTGGAGCTGGAGACTGTTGTACATCCAAGCCCATATAGAGTTTCGTGGCTACAAAAGGGACATTAGGTAAATGTCACTAAACAATGTTTGGTTGAATTTAAAATAGGAGGATATAAAGATGAAATATTATGTGATTTCATTCCCATGGATGTTTGTCATCTATTGCTGGGTAGACCATGGCAATATAATAGAAATGTAGTTCATGATGGGAGAAAGAACACGTACACCCTGGAGAAAAATGGTAGGACTCACATGTTGCTGCCAATTAAGGATAAAGAGGTGAAAAAAGAAATGAGAAACACTGTACTTCTCATGAGTGGGAAGGAACTTCTTGATGAGGTTAAGAAGAAGGAAGACACAAAATTTATTGTGGTTAGGAAGCCCAGAATTGTTTTGACCAGTACGAGAATAGATGATTTACTAGAAGAAATCCAGAAGTTGCTGGTAGAGTTTGCTGATATAGTAGTGGACGAACTACCATGTTCGTTGCCACCTATCAGGGGTATAAGCCATCATGTTGATATTATACCTGGAGCCAGTTTTTCGAACAAAGTTGTGTATAGGTTGACGCCGCAAGAAAATGAAGAAGTTAAGAGACAGGTTTGGGACTTCATGGACAAGGGATTGATTCGAGAAAGCTTGAGTCCATGCGTTGTTCTATCAATGCTCAACCCAAATAAAGATGGAGGCTGGAGAATGCGTATAGACTCAAGGGAAATCAATAATATTACCATCAGATACATATTTCCATTGCCAAGGATGGANATTCAGTGACTCCGTTCATGGACAAGGGATTGATTCGAGAAAGCTTGAGTCCATGCGTTGTTCTATCAATGCTCAACCCAAATAAAGATGGAGGCTGGAGAATGCGTATAGACTCAAGGGAAATCAATAATATTACCATCAGATACATATTTCCATTGCCAAGGATGGATGACTTGATGGTTTTCTTGAGTGGAGCAAAGTTTTTTTCAAAGATTGATTTGAAAAGTGAATATCATCAAATTCGAATGAGAGAAGGTGATTAATGGAAGACAACATTCAAGATGAATAAGGGGCTGTATGAATGGATTGTCATGCCATTTGGATTAATGAATGTGCCTAGTACTTTCATGAGGTTGATGAACGAAGTCCTGAAGAATTTCATAGGGAAATTCGTTATTGTATATCTTGATGATATATTAATTTTCAGCAAGACAAAAGTAGAACACTTAAATCATTTACTTGTAGTAATAAGAAGATTACAGCAAGAGAAATTGCTAATTAATATGAAGAAAACGTCATTTATGAGGACAAAACTCATTTATTTGGGTTTTTTTATCTTTGCAAATGAATTAAAAATGGATCTAGAAAAGATAAAGGTGATTAAGAATTGTCCATCACCGAAGAGCATGTTTGAAGTTCGAAGCTTCCATGGTTTGGCTAGCTTCTACAGGAAATTCATCCAAAATTTTAGTGGAATTAGAAAACCGACAATGGAATGGTGAAGAAAAGACATAAATCTTTTCACTGGATGAAGGAAGCATAGAAAAGTTTCAACCTGTTGGAGAAGAAGATCATTGAGCAACCAATTCTTGTTTTGCCAGATTTTAGCAAGACATTCTAGGTTAGGTGTGACGCTAGTGGATTTGCAATTGGAGCGGTCTTGAGCCAAGACGATATGTCGGTCGCATATTTCAGTGAAAAACTGAATGAAGTAAAGATTAAGTACTCCACGTATGACAAGGAATTCTATGCAGTCATACAAGCACTGAAGAAATTGAGACACTATTTGGTTCCCAAGGAGTTTGTTTTGTATAGAGATAATCATGCTTTGCAATTCATGAATCGAAAAGAAAATTTGAACCAAAGACATGCTAAATGGGTTGAATACATGCAAAATTTTACTTTTGTGACTAAGCATATTTTTGGAACTTCTAACAAAGTTGTTGATGCTTTGAGCAAGAAATGTTTTCTTATGTAGGAATTCAGAGTCAAGACTTTGGGTTTTGATAACCTCAAAGAAATGTACAGGGATGACCCATATTTTAAAGAGGCATATGAAGCATCTAAGAATCCAATTCTCAGGGATAAAAGCCAATGGAATGAATACATGATCCAGGATGAATTATTGTTCAGGGGAAATCAACTATGTATTCTGAAAGGCTCCATGAGGGAGAATTTTCTGAAGGAAAAACACAGTGGAGGATTGGTCGGACATTTCGGTCATGACAAGGCATTCTCAAAGTTAAATGGCTCATATTTTTGGCCAGGGATGAGGACAGATGTCAAGAAATTTGTAGATAGGTGCAGAATTTGTCAGCACATGAAAGAAAAAAAGAAGAACACAGGGTTATACCAACCATTGCCCATACCTGAAAGGCTGTGAGACGTAGTGAGCATTGATTTTGTATTGGGACTGCCAAGGACACATAGAGGATATGATTCAATATTTGTGGTAGTCAAAAAAATTTCAAAAATGGCACATTTCATACCATGCCAGAAAACTAGTGATGCAACTCATATTGCAAACCTGTTTTTCAAGGAATTCATCAGACTTCACAGTTTTCCAAAGAGTATTGTGTATGATAGAGATACCAAGTTCATAGGGCATTTCTGGAGGACCTTATGGAAAAATTTGGGGACAAGTTTGTCTTTTATCTCAACATATCATCCTTAGATGGATGAACAGACAAAAGTTGTAAATAGGAGCTTGGGAGATTTGTTAAGAAGCTTAGTGACTGAACATCACAGTCAATGGGATCACATTCTGCCACAGGTGGAATTCTCTTACAATGATTCACTCAATAGAAGCACAGGGAAGAGTCCATTCCAGATTGTATACAGAATTCCGCCAAGGGGACTTTATGATTTGAAAGATTCGGAACAAAATGAATTCAGGAGTGCTAGTGCAGACGACTTTGTAGAAGGAATGAAGGATAGTCATAGTCAATTTAAGGAGGGATTCCATAGCTCAAGTCAAGAATACAAGCGGAGAGCAGATCAACACAGGCGAGAAATTCAATTTGAAGTTGGTGATCTAATTCTTGCACATCTGAGGAAGGAAAGGTTCCCAAGAGGAATGTATAATAATATGAAGATTGAAAATATTGGACCATACAAGGTCATAAGGAAATTTGAGGCAAACTCATATGAGATTTAATTACCCAATGGGGTCAGAATCTCACTGATATTCAGTNCTGTAGTTGTAGAGCCATAGATGGAAAGCATAATTGACAAAAGGGTTAGCAAAAAGACTAGGAGAAAAGAGTATTTTGAATACTTGGTCAAATGAAAGGGGCATCCAGTTCAAGATGCCAGTTGGGTGAATGAAGCAGAAATTCATAGGCATGGACAGACTGTGCAAGAGCTCATGAACAAGAGTTCATGAAAATTTTCAGGCGAGGGAGTATGATGTAGGAGCATCATAAGAAGCCAGCCAAGCAAGTAACTTAAAAATGGGAGACAGTTGAAAAATCATTAGCGCACATTTTGAAGTGTTTGATATTAATGAATGGACATTAATGTAATAGCTAAGGGAAGTGTACTTACATTTATATCTAGATATTGTAAACAGACCTTGAGCGTTGCTCTCATCTGTAGAATGTAGAGGCATTTATGCATAATGAATGCAAGTAGGTAGACTTAATTTAATAGATTAGACAATTTAGAAGTATAGGAGGGAAAACGGATATAGACACCCTCACCCTTGTATCATTGTAACTTGTGGAGGATCATTCAGAATTCATGAGCTGGACAGATGTAATAGAGAGCTGTAGAGAAGAACTCATGTACATGAGTACTTGAGTTAATATATGAAGCTTTGACTCAATTTTGATGGTGTTATGATGCTTACTGTTTACATTTGTTGAATGGTATGTTTATAGTTGATTTGTTTCTCTTTTATGCATTTGTTTCAATGCTGTATTGTGTATATGATTTCATGTTGAATATATGAAGTCTGAGAGAGGATAAGAATGAGTTTCAATTGTTTCTCTCCTTGAGAATTTATGAAAGGAGTGTAGTGAATGTACGCAAGGTGTATGTTGACAAGGGTCTGAGTTTTATCTCAAAAACCTCAGGAAAGATACCGTTTTTCTCATACCAGCTGAAGTGAAGGTGAAGCACAAAGCCGTGCAAGGTGTGCGCAGGCCAAACTAAAGCCTTGGATTTTATAAATCCAGAAAGAAGATTGTGAGGACTACTATTGCAAAGAGTGCACAGGTTCAGAAACTCAAATAACCAGAGGTTATTTGAAGGTTTGCCACAGGGAGTGCGAGCAGGGATCCTTTTGGGAAGCTTGAGTTTAAAAGTGAAATATCAGGAAGGATAACACCTTTGTAGTGCTCAAAGAGGGACAAAGATCTAAATTTTCTCATAGAAGTCAAGTTTAGGAGGGAGAACACCGAGTCGTTTGGACAGGAGTCATTGAGGAGTGCATCTGGTGGTCAGAATTATCTATGGAGAACTCGCAAAGTCGCGAGGACCGTAGGATATAGAGGAGATACAAGGTGGTTAGGAGTTGGATGAATTTTCCACCTTGTTATCAAGAACCAATGTGGACTGTTGATCATGGTCTGTTTGAGCCATTAGATCATTTTGGGAATTCGAGATTCATAAGTTTGGATTGCAGGGAAAAATCTTTGCTCCTGCAAATTCCCATATCGTGAAAGGGATTTCCAGGTGTGGAATTTCAAAAATTCAGTAATTTGGGGTTTGGCATACCGAAAATTATGATGACAAGTTACTGAGACCCTTTGCATTGAAAATCCCAAAGTCATGAAGTGCAACGTGCCTTTAGTATGGGATTTCAGTATTTCGTCTTTTCAAAGTTTGGGAAGTAGAGGAGGCAGTGACTTTGGAATCGAGAGATTCAAACTCCCAGTTCATGAAATCCTGAATATGGAAAGGAGAAATTCCTGAGAAGTTGAGGGATGATAGCCGCTGGGCATGAATTCGGTTTCGGGGTTTCTAGACTCAAGAGGTAGAGTTTCATGATCAATGCAACTCCTGAAAATCGCGAAAAGTGAAACGCTGAAAGGTGGGTCCCAAGTCTCAATTGGGGTATATGTGTGGCGGAAGTTAAAGGAGGGATCAAGCTTCAGCGAAAATCCTGAAGGGCCGATGATATCGCATTCCATGGGACGTTGATCCCATTTCAGAATTCCAGTATTTCAAAATTCAGGGAATCATAAGGTAAGAGGAACGCTTCTTGGATGTTCACTCAAAGTCTCGAAAACTGAAACTAGTGGGTGATAGGTGGCATATTCTCTTCGCATTGGAAGAGTCAACCTTCATTGACCTTTCACATTTCAGCAATTGAAAAAGTTGTAACATATCGTCAAGAACCTCCAACCGGCGAAACCTGAAATCTTTCGGGGCTTAAACAAAAGGGGTCAATTAACTCTTCGCGTGGCTTGGAAAAGATCCTGTGCAGATCTCGGCACCAGGGTTGGGGGTCTGCATCAATCTCACTTGAGGAGGAACTATCCATGATTAACCTCTGAAACCAAGAGCACAGTTCACAACCTACAGAAAGCCTCTACGGTGGGATATGTGGGAAGAAGTTTACATTGGATCAATGCAGTCGTGGATGGATGACAAGCTAATCACGAGTCCACTATAGTGGAATTTGAAGGTAAAGTTAACAATACACGTTTTTATGTTTTAATTGATCCATAAGCTACTTTGAGTTATATTTCTCCGCATGTAGTGGATTCAAATAAACTTAGGAAAACAAGACATGCAAAATCTTGTCTAGTACAACTAGCAACAAGGAAAAAGGAAAAGTATATGATTTTATTTATGACTGTGAGTTTAGTTTAGGTGGTAAAAACACAAAGATAAATATGAATATTCTACCGTTAGGGTCTTATAATATAATTATCAAAATGGACTGGTTAGAAAGGCATAAAGCAGTTTTAGATTGTTATGAAAAATCACTCAAGTATAAAGATGAAAATGACATTGTTAGTGATAAAATATAAACAATAACAACAACATGGCAGAAAGGGCTCACTAGCCAACACTCTTATGTATTCACTCCAATGTTACATATTTATAGTACAATGGGTGATGCCACCTCATAGAGATATTTTCTCTAGATCCTAAAATCGTGCATGATGACTAGGCTAGGCAATCTTAACTAAATCATTAGTCATCACTTGAGGATATATTACTAATGTCCTAAATGAATAATACAAATATAGGTGACAATTTAGACTTAGTGATTGGTAAAGGTAACCCATAGGCTAACAATCCCCCCCTCAATCACAAGTCCAATCAATAATACCAGTAATAAAGCATACAATGGTATCAATTCTAAGTCTTCGTACTGAAACTTATTATCTAAGCCTCAATGAAGAACTACCTTAAAAACTACCGATCTGGATGTTGAATGGTTCATCTAAAATGAAATGGAAGAGAGATAAGATATGGAAGTGAAAAGTTGCAATATTTGAACATTTCCTATTTGCTTGACAATTTGATCTTTTTTCCAAGTATTTTAGCTAGAAGAATCTGATGTCTTCTGCTAATTGGTGAACATGTAGTATCACCACTCTACTATCAGTGTATCACTAAAAGTGCTCTCTGAATTTGTGGTTTTGGATAACCACTGACCAATTGATACCATGTATCTTATGGTTTTTGGATAACCACTAACCAATTGTGACACTTTTAGGTGTCCAACAACATCCCAATGAATAATGTGTATGATTCAATTGCAAGTCATTGAACCATAATCCTGCCAAATTATGGCATCTCTGGAAAATCTTACTAAGTAATCATGTGAGCCAGGATGCATGCAATTTGTTCACTTAATGTAAACTCCAATATGATGAGAGTGAACCAAGAGAAGTGAATCAACTTATAGTTTGACACATCCTTGAAAATGCCTAAAAACTCAATCAAATGTCAAGCTGCAATGCAGAAGGATCCTCTTGTCCTCCTCTAGGTCGAATGATCATCTATGTGAACCAAATGTCCACATCACTGCTCTCAAAAAAAATAAATTGACATACAGATTATGTATGATTCAACTTAAAATTATTGAACCATAATTCTTCCAAAGTCTCTCATCTACAGACCGCAGTTGCCCATTTGCAAAATTTCATGCCCATCTGGCATACTTGATGTTTGTTGTTTTCGAAACTTTCTGTCTGACAACCATCTTCAATTCCATCATCAATTCCTCCCTTTGTTAGCTGAAAGGAGAGACCACTAGTGGTTTCATGAACCATCATCACTGTAATTTTGAACTCCCCCCCTTAAGGTGTATGAGAGTTTCATCATTGTACTCCCTCCTTCTATGCTCAAGAGAGTACCATACTTGTTCCATTTGAGTACAACACAAAGTGGGCATGTAGAAACAACCACATGTTATCTCATCTTGTGAGGGCCATGCTCGAAAGCTATACCATAAGGGGACCACTTATGTGAGTTACAAAAATGATATGTGATACAATATTGGTCTTTACTCGAGATTGAATTATTCGATAACACTTATCTAATTGCTTAGTTGTTGATGACCACTTCCAAGGCTCGATCCACTCATAGTGAATCTTCAATCTTGCTGGTTTCTTCAGTGTTGAACATATGTCAGAAGAATGGTTATGCTTTCCACAATGTTGTCAAGGATGGAGATCAAAACACTGATTCTCCTTGTGAACAACTCGATTACAATGTTGGAACTTATCATTCTGATGCTAAACTTGAACAGGTAAAAGTGAATCTTCTTGAAGGAACCCAACACTTTGGAACTTGATTGGTCTGGAATAATCGGGAATATGAAAGGTAAATTCCTTGTCATATCCAAGTCTTGTTATATTCTTGTTGTAGATAATTTCTTCCCAAGCTCTGATGATGGTCTTGGAAAGAGTATTCTGAACCTGTTGCTTTGAAATCCATGGAAGTGGATTTACTGCATGTTTTTGCAGCATTTAAAGGTTTTCTTCGTTGAAATCAAAAGAAAAATCTTGAAATGTAGGTTCATGAATAGATTAAACTTTGTCTACATCTGGAGTTGTCTTCCTGAGTTTCTCCTTCACTTACGATTGATCAAAAACATCATCATCATCATCATAGAGATGATTGTGCTGAACAAAAACTAGTTCAGCACACTTCACTGGCTGTTGATTTTTGAGATTTATCAACTCATCGTTCAATAGATAGGATTGTGCTTGAAGAAGTCTAACTTTAGCTTGCATCACTTGCAAAAAAGTTAGCACTGACTGGAGAGTTTCTTTGTTCAATATCATTTTGTTGTCTTCAAAGGTGTTTATTAGAGTGTTCAGTAACTCTAATAATTCTAAATTTCTCTCCATTTGAACATGCTCGCTTGAACTTCTCATTTACTTTATCTTCGCGCTCACTTGAATTTGTTTCACACTTGCTTGTACTTTCCTTGATTGAACTTGCTTCCATGAATTTGAGGGTGTTGAATACTACCGAAAATGCACCCCAAAACTTGCTTACAACGATTTGAGTTAAACTACTCAACCTTGTCAATTTTGACTCAAAATGACAATAGACTCTTGGGTGTCGGTCTCAACCGAGAATGCACCTTATGACAAATTAAATTCAACTCAAAAAAAGACTACTTTCAAGTTACAATGAATCATGATTCTAAAGTTGAATTACTCTTCAAATTTGAATGAGTTGTTGATGTGTTTGAGTCTAGTTCTCCTTTGATTACAGGTTTGTCTTGTTCATTCCTTTAGTATTCTTTGTTGATGCTTGATTTGCATTAATTTTTCTTGAATACATGTGCATGAGTAAAAAATTTCTTGATCTTGTGTGTGTTGCGTTAAATGCTAAAATTGTGAGTTTGTTTATGTCAAAACTAGACAATAAACAATATAAGCCTCCTTGAAAATTTCACCACAAACATACTACACAAGGTGTACCTAAGATCCCATTATTCAATTTCGGGCACATCTTGGACACAAGAGAAAAAATGAAGCAATTTTATTATTAGTATCTCTCTTATGAGACCAAATACAATTGGAAATCTACAATGTATTTTCTCCTTCGCAATGCTTTGACAATGATTTCAATTCATAATATTTGACTTATGCTCTCAAAGGCTTAAGAAAACAATAAATTTCTTCTCAAGAAATGAGTGCCTTACAGCCTCCCATACAAATCTCAATTCATCAATTACTTGACAAATTCTTCTAACTCTCTTAAAAAATGAACATCTCTCACTTTTATCCCTGCTTAAACTTCTTTCATAAACTTGATGATACGTGCTTGGTACCAGTTACCCTTTTTACATGAACATCCAATCTGGGTGTATTCACATTCAAAATTCAATTCATTCCAATATGATTCACCACACTTCATGAGCAAAAAAAATTCAGAATCATCATATTCACCCATGATCTTCTCATCTTCATTGAATAAAATAATAGAAACCTCACCACTCATTCTTACACATTCCACTCTGCTCTTTCATTATTCAAGTTCACATTTTCATTTCCATATATTTTATTACCAACAATTGATGCATCCTATAACCATATATAAATTCCAAACTTTACCATGGCTAATCTCACTATAACCTGGGCATATTTCTACATCAAGTTCAAAATGTGTTCGATGCATCGTCACATTTTAGATTTTAATACCAAAGGATTAACCACCACCATTTACAACCTGTCTTCAAGCTGGGTATATTTATCTTATACTTAATCTTTAGATTTCATAAGAGAACAAAATAATTGATAAGAGAACAAATGCTCTTCCCATAGAGTCATTTGTCATGGATCTTAGTTTGATCCTATACCAGAATTCAAATCCAAAGGATTGGAGCTCTCAACATTACAATAAAACTTATCTTTGCATAAATTTGACAGTATCAGAATGATTTACCTTCAATGCAGCTCTAAAAGGGTATTCTCCTTCATGGGCATTCAAGTTTGAATGCAAGGGTGAGTTGTCTTCCAACGCACATCAATTGTTGATCTTCACCTTCCAATGTTTAACAACTATATTTATGACCTCTTTGCAACTCAACACAATGGTCAATTCCAGCGTTAAACCATCATGAATTCAAACCCTTGAATATTGACTTCTCCTGAAGCTAATTAGTTCACATCTAACACAAATAATCAACTTGGAAAAATCTTTTGTTCGTACCTTTCAACGTAATTCTCTGTATTCACTTACAATTAGCACTTAACCAGATATTATTACATGTATTATTGGGTGAGTATAGCTATTGAGAATGCCAATAGAAACTGCCACCATAATTGGGTCAATGATCCACTTGCTAAGTTATTCCTCCAACGCTTCAGCGCAAATACCACTCTAACATTTCTACCTTCCTTTAGAACTTCAAACAATAAGATTCCCAAATTTCTCTGCTACTTATACATTTGTATCAACATCCAATGAATGTATTTTCAATCAAGGGAGAAAGAAATGAACCAAAGAATCAATTCACAAAAGAAATCAACAAAGTCATTGATGGCTTATACACAGAAGAAGGCTACCAAAACCACCTTTGACTTCCCCAATGACACGAGAATAAGGGGGAAATTAATCCTAGTTTTGTAGTGAACTTTTGGAGGTCGTGTGAGTTCTTAGTTGGATTGGTCGTGTGAGTGAAAATAATGTGAAACTATTTTGGCATTTCTAATTGGATTGGGCTTTGGATGCTCAAAATCCAGAGTCTTTACATGGGTGAATTTATGTCGACAGATTATTGGGCATGTGCATATATACCACTGAGTGTGGGATCTTATATATACCAATCACCAGACAAGATATGTGGTGTTTTCAAATTTCGTGAAATTTGCTTAAAAATAGTTCAGATATATAGCGATTTCCTGTGGATAAGCAATAAATACTAGTCAATAAAGACTTCTACGAATAACCAGAGTGTCATACCTCTTTATGAGCAAAGAAAGGATAGCATTCTGGATTGCACAAATGCTTCCAATACTAAAGACGAGGATGGATATGAATGAATTAATTATAGTGTTGGTCAAGAGTGTTTGGATTTCTTGGCTATTTCTATAGGAGGAAATACCATCGTCCCGATTGCCTCTGAGTTGGTTCCTGCATATTTGGATGATCTTTGCACACTATGACCACCTCTATGAAATATATGGCACTCTTTTTTTGGATGAAATTTGATTGAATCCCACGAAAGGATCGTATGGGATATTGGAGATAAAAAAAAATCTAGAATTGGAATCGCTGCAAGATGCACTTCGCTGAAAGAAATCCAATTTACAGGTTCAAATTCAAATCACAAGGTGATCGATCTCTTGTAGAATCAGAAAAATCTTTATGCACAATACAGACTAATAGTTCTGTGTGAATGGACCACAGCTTCTCCATTGTCATGATTTCAGATCTTTCGAGTAATACTTCAATGCCTTTTATTCAAATATATCTGTGTGGATGCTCAACAATGACAAAGATACTATGTGGAATCCATCTAATGAACAAGAACACTGCGTGGATTCCCTTAGTTAATCTCACACACTGCCACAACCTCATATGACTCACATTAATATGATTTCATGCTATCTACAATTACAAATAGAAAACAAAAACAATCCCCAAGTCTCCATGCCACGATTTCAGATCTTCAATGGGTTTTATTCCTTGGAGAAAATAAATGAACAAACCCCTAAAACCTCTATGATTTCTGTAATCGCATTGTGAAAGAACAAAAGTAATATGCCCTATGATGAAAACAATGTCTTCGTGGATGTCCTATGATGACAGAGATCTCTACATGGATTCTCAAACTCACGCTTCATTTATCTCTTAATGTTGAGGAGGCAGATAAATAAGCTCGATCTTGACTTGAACGACTGGCTGAAGGCTGGAAAAACCACTACAACAACCAATTACACACAACGAAAATTAAAATATAGTCAACAAAAAATGAATTGTGTACCTCCCATTACAAAACTCCATGCTAGGTGACTCCCAACAAGTAATTTGTAGGTAGCAGTGTGGCTTCTTTGCATAATTCTAGACTCTTCTTGTGTATATATATTTCCTCATAAACCAATGAGAGATTTACATCACACCTTATCTTTCATGGATTACTACCATGAAGGAACTATGAGGTTTCTTAAGACTCAAGAATGCTCTGATATTTTCATCTTATTTTCACCATGGCTCTGATACGAATTAATAAAACATAAACAATAACAACAACATGGCAGAAAAGGCTCACTAGCCAACACTCTTATGTATTCACTCCAATGTTACATAATTATAGTACAATGGGTGATGCCACCTCATAGAGAAATTTTCTCTAGATCCTAAAATCATGCATGATGACTAGGCTAGGAAATATTAACTAAATCATTAGTCATCACTTGAGGATATATTACTAATATCCTAAATGAATAATACAAATATAGGTGACAATTTAGACTTAGTGATTGGTAAAGGTAATCCATAGGTTAACACTTAGAAAAGTACAAGGTATACGAAAATCGGTCTCAATTAGGGAGATTTCAACAATGCAATTTAAGAAGTGCATGATAAAAGGTTGTGAGATTTATGCCATCCAAGTGTCAAATCTGTTGGAAAACGAAAATGAACCTAGCTTAGAGGATTTTTTCGTCTTGCATGATTTTAGAGATGTGTTTGTTGATGAGATACCTAAATTTCCCCCAAGAAGAGAGATAGACTTTTCTATTGATCTACTTCCTGGTTCAGCTCCTATATCTAAGTCTCTCTGTCGAATGAGTTTACCCGAATTAATAGAATCAAAGATTCAACTACAAGAACAATTAGGGAGATTTCAACAATGCAATTTAAGAAGTGCATGATAAAAGGTTGTGAGATTTATGCCATCCAAGTGTCAAATCTGTTGGAAAACGAAAATGAACCTAGCTTAGAGGATTTTTTCGTCTTGCATGATTTTAGAGATGTGTTTGTTGATGAGATACCTAAATTTCCCCCAAGAAGAGAGATAGACTTTTCTATTGATCTACTTCCTGGTTCAGCTCCTATATCTAAGTCTCTCTGTCGAATGAGTTTACCCGAATTAATAGAATCAAAGATTCAACTACAAGAACTGTTGAACAAGAAATACATCCAACCAAGCGTCTTACCATGGGGAGCACCAGTTCTTTTTGTTAAAAAGAAGGACATAACTCTAAGGTTATGCATCAATTACATACAATTAAACAAAATGACGATCAAGAACAAATACCCCTTACCTGGGATCAATGATATGTTCAGTCAAGTAGGTGGGGAAAAGATTTTTTCTAAATTGGACTTAAGATTTGGTTATCACCAGGTTAGAATAAAAGATGAGTAAATAAGTAAAACGACATTCAAAATGAGATATGGACATCACAATTTTTTTTTTTATACCGTTTGGTGTCACTAATGCACCAACAACATTTATGTGTTTAATGAACAACATTTTCAGTTAGTACTTGGATAATTTTTTTTGGCATTTATTGACGATATCCTAGGGTATTCTAAAATAGAAGAACAACACAAACAACACCAAAGGATAGTACTGCAAACTTTAAGAAAACACAAACTGTGTGCTAAATTTGACAAGTGTGACTTTTATGAAAAGAAAATACAGTACCTAGGACATGTAATATCTTAAGAAGGTATTGCGGTCAATCTAGAGAAAATAAGAGCCATCATGGAATGGCCGATCCCTAAGGATGTAGCAGAAATATAGTCATTCATGGGAATCATCGGATATTTCCAAAGATTTATAGAGGGATTCTCCAAGATTGCATACCCTATCACATCTTTACAAAAGATGGGAACCAAGTTTAATTGGTCAGAGAAATGTCATGACGGTTTTAATAAGTTAAAGGAACTGTTAATGACCACACCCATTTTAAAGGTAAAAGATCTAGATAAAGACTTCACAGTCTATGTGGATGGGAGTAAAAAAGGTTTGGGAGGCGTCCTAACTCAAGAAGGGCATGTTATTTGTTATGAGTCCCAAAAACTAAAAGAGAATGACAGAAACTACGTCACTTGTGACTTAGAGTTAGGAGCTGTAATACACGCTTTAAATATGTGGTAACACTATATAATGGGCATTAAATTTATGTTGTTGACTGATAACAGTGGTGTGAAATTTTTGTTTAGTCAACCAGACCTTAATGCAAGGAAAGCAAGATGGTTGGCCTTCTTCAGCAAATTTGACTTCGAGGTGAGACACATCAAGGGTAAGGAAAACAAGGTGGTTGATTCTTTAAGTAGGATAATTCATGGGTTGTTTGAAATGAACATTAGTAGGTATGAAAGTGATATTGAGTAGAGGATAAAGGTTGTAAGTAATAATGATGAAAATTACATTAAAATAGTGGTAAATTTATGAAATAATGTAGAAAATTTAGACAGAACAAATCTGAGTTTAGACATAAATGGTCTAGTAGGATTTAAAAACAAATTATACATACTAGATTCTACTGAATTAAAGTTAACAAAACAATTTTGGACAAAGTACACAAGAAACCATATTTTGGTCATCCAGGATACTAGAAAATGGTGAGAACACTGAGGAAGTTATTTTATTGGCCTAATATGAAGGGTGAAACAACATAATACTTATCTAAGTGCCAATATTGTCAACATGTGAAAGATGAACACTAGCATCCAACTGGCTTGTTGCAGCCTCTACCTATCCTGGAATGGAAATGAGAGACTATATCATTGGATTTTATCACAGGTTTGCCTAGAAATAAAAAACAGAATGATTCAATTATGGTAGTAATTGATAAGATTAGTAAGTCTGGACACTTTATTCCTGTAAAGTCTAATTTTAAAGCTATTAACATCGCTGAAATATTCATGAAATAAATTTTTAGACTGTATGGTATTCCTAAAATGGTGATTTCAGATAGAGACATGAAATTCACATCTACATTTTGGAAAGAATTGTTTGTAGGGTTAAATACTAACTGGAATTTCAGCACAAGCTATGATCCACAAACAGATGGGCAGACTGAACAAATAGACAAAATCATGGAATGTATGCTACGAATGTACGTAAGGATGAAACCAAGTAAGTTGCAAGACTACATGCACTTGGTGGAATTTGTGTACAACAATGGTTATCAGACATCGGCTAAGATGAACCCCTTTGAAGTACTTTATGGAATAAATTGTACGACTCCAATTAGCTTGGACGACCCAGTTGATAAACTCATGGTGGGACTAGAAATTCTCCAGGAAATGGAGAACACCATAAGAAAATTACAGCAGAATTTAAAAGAAGCACAGGATAGACAAAAAAGTTATGCAGATATGAAAAGACGAGACTAGGAATTCCAAGTTGGGGACCATGTTTATTTAAAATTCAAATCCAGAATAAGTTCACTAAATCTAGGAAACTGTTCCAAGTTGGCGCCTAGGTTTTGTGGCCCTTTTGAGATCTTATCTCAAATTGGACCCGTGGCATATCAACTTGCACTTCCTGCAAATTTAAAAATTCATAATCTATCTCATATTTCTTTGTTAAAAAATTATGTTCATGATCCTACTCATATGATCGATTGGAACATGGTGCAGGTGGAACCAGAAGGCAAGTTCCAAGTGGAACCTCTGCGCATTCTAGACATGAGATAAATAGAACTATGAAATAGAGTCCTCGCCCAGGTAAAACTTCAATGGAAGCACTTTAGTCTTGAGGAGGCCTCTTGGGAATTGGAGGGAGATCTGGAAAAATCTCATCCAACCCTGTTCTAAGAAAGGAACAAACACTGAGGATAGTGTTGGAGTAAAGGGGGAAATGATGTAACATCTTGAAAAAGAAATTATTATTGAAGTCTGAAAAATACTTAGGATTTTTTTTCCATTTTTTGTAAATTCGAAATTGGAAAATTATTGCAATTTATGGCAATTCCGAATTTAAAATTTAGTTAAATTGTAAAAAAAATTGTGACTGTTGGGAAAAGATTCGATTTTTGAAACCAACTCTTTGACTATGACACTTGTAAGAAAAAAAATATATTTATATTTATTGTTGATAGACAAATGAAGAAGCCAGGTTGAAATCAACTTAGCATGACTCCATGAATGAGGAACATGTTGTAACTACCTCAGGTATGAATATTACAAGTGGAAAATTAGGAGTTTTTCCATTGGAAGTCCCTGAAAATCAGGGATTTGTAAAGCTATGAAAATTCCCAAGGGCAAAATAACTAGGCACAAATTCTTTTGGCGTATATATCATATGGGAGGAGGCACGACGCTACCTAGTATGTTGTGGGGGGGAAACTAATTAACACTTGTTGTTATGAACACTACTTTCTGAGTGTGAGGCAAGGATAAGTTTCTGAAACTGAATAAGGACTATAGATAAGGAGGAGTTATGGAGTTCTCCCTCATGGATTCATGGTCAGGCTAGGGGGTGAATGGAGCAAGTAGTTTGGTTGTTTTGTTCTAATTTTGAGAGGAACTTGGATGTTCAAATTGTTTTTTGAAAACTTACTCATATATGTCCATCTACTCTTTCTCTGATCGAATGTTATTTTGATTTAATGGATGATAGAGTACATCTACTAAATTTTTGATGAATTTTTCCATTGATTAAATTACTAATGGAATGGAATAAATTGTAGGATAAACCCTTATAGTTTAATTGTATTCATGGAGTAAACTTTATGTGTGTGTTAGCTGTGAATGGAACTGAATTATGTAAATATATTGGAGGATGCATCTAAGTTAAATGGAACTAGTACTATGTTACTTCTAACATCATAGACATGTGATTATGTATGTGTAGCTGATCAATTGAAGAAAAATTAATTAGACTGTACAAATGCTAAATAAAGTTCTGGAAGTGGACTTGAGATTTAAATATATATGTATACTTATATGGTTGTAAGTAAATACACAGAACCGTATTACTTAGTTAAGAATATCAGACTGTGTACATGTCAAAACAAGAATTAGGACCAATACATATATACGATAGGAATATCCATATATATAGAGAAATATATACATATATATAGCTGATGTACATAAATTTTCATAACTAGTTAACATCTAACGACTCATACCATAAGATTATCCATATTGAATACATGAGAAAATTTGAGTAAATCTTCCATCTTTATGACTACTCCAATAGCATAAGATTGTACAGTTCAATTATTTCACAAACGAAGTGCTTTGTTTTGATATACTATAACGTAGGAGAGAAAGCTAAGTGAATTAAAGTAAATAAAATATGTTCTATCTTCCTGAATCGGACCAGTAACTAAAATAATATTCACAATCTAAAAAATGCTACGATTCAGAACTATTAAACAATGAGAATCCTATTTCAATATTAGGTTTCTTTTCTTGTTCATTCTTTAACGGTTATAGATATAAATGAAGAACTGTCTATAGGATAATGGAATAAATATTTCCACGAAGATAAAACTTTAGGGCAGAATCATGTCATTTCATTGGAACCGAGAGTACATTCTTAAGCATTGTAAATTATAACCCAAATACCTTTTCTTGCGCATGGTGTTGTGATAAATCCGAAGACTTTGAATGAAGAAATTCCTACAAGTAAAACACAAGTCTATAATTAATAATACCATATTCTTCAATAGAAGTTAAAAACTAGAACATAGAATAATTACCAGATGGATTCATGAAATTAAATTTATCATAGATCTAATTTATGAATTTTACTTAACTTGCAATTTTGGGAAGATGAAGTTTGTGTTCCATTTGCGGCATTGTTGAGAACCGTCCATAGGCCCGAATGGGTGAAGTGGACCAAAGATTTCTTGATAGGTATCATCACAGCAACAGGGAACACATCATTAGATTGGTAATCGAGAGCTCTTAGCAAATCTTTTCAAACAAATAAATGAACAATGACAATCCCTTAAATAACTTAATAAACCCAAGTGAAAAAGGGGTCATGTTGGTGCAATTATTTGCATAATATATTACCAAACATAAATTATCAATTGGGATTCGTAATTAGTAGAGTTGATGCACTATATGTGACAATAGAAGATAGGTTCCTATGTCTGATGAGTATAGCACAAAGAAGAAACAATCAATACCAATACTCTTTTTTACAAATTTTTAATCTATCTTCCTCACATAGCTTAAAGATCAAAAACAAAATCCAACAAGCGTTTGATCTAAAGGTTTTTTCTTAGGTAATGAATCTATCCATTTACAGTCTCATGAAATAAAAATATGGACTTTGAATCTATCTCATGTAGAAACTAAACTAATCAGCAATTAACACTCTCTTTTAGGATATCTAAATACTTCACACAACTTAAAACTTAGAAGAGAAAAACCGATAACAAACTTCTCAAACAAATAGTAAATCAAAAGGTTCTTTCTTAGGTAACAAGTTTGTTCATTCCAGGATTATGAATTAGAGAGATAAACTTAAAATATTGTTCCATATAGCATTTGAAACAACAATCAACAATCCACTTTATCCACTCTTAGAAATAAATCAATCATAACCCTATCAATGCCAATCAAAACCTCTTCAATACAGGAGGCAGTCAATATAATTGAAGGACTTCATTACATGGAGCATGAAGGTGAGAGATGAATTCTTATGATTCTTGTACCTACTAAGAGAAACACAATCATAAATTGAAAACAATAAGAATTGCATATTTAACAATCACACACATCTATCCAACTCTTGTTAACTAAATACCAATCTGCAGAAATGAAAATGGAACTTATCTACTATGTTCAATGTCTAATTACTCAAAATTTTTGAAAATCAAACAACTCTGTACCGAACTTAAAATTCATTTGAAATCATTTACAACACACAATTGTTACATACTCACACAATCACACAAAGCATATATAGGGAGGTTTACCTTAGTTGGGATGGTGGGCCCTTGCCAAACCAACTAGGTACCTCTAAAAGAAACTTATAGAATGAAAGGTCTAATAACATGCATCAATTCCATGAACTGCAATTTCTATCATTACTTGAGAAAAATAGAAGTACAATCCACAGTCTTCAAGAATCAACCCTACAACATAACAATTCCTCTTTCTTCAAGAACCAATATTGCAGAATAATAATTCCTCTCTCCCAGTAATCCTTCCTTCATATTTATACAAGGAAATTCAATGGGGATGGATCATAACAAATCCCCCAACTCAGAATTCGTTCAAACTGTTTATGCACAAAATCTGGGTTTTTCACCACATATTACAAAAATGAGTTAAAGATACTTCAATCTCTCTCGGTCTGTTGTGAATTTTGAGAAAATATTTATGGGGTTTGTATTTGGATATACTTCCTAAAAACCCATTGGATGGTTTTGTTTGATATGCTTCCATCTGCACGAAACTCCAGGTGCAATATGGCAGTTTAGAAATATTTGACGATTTTAAGCTAAACCATTCCCCCTGAGCTGGAGGTACACACATGCAATATTGGTTAATTATGACACATTTTTCTTCATGAAAACACCTCTATGGACAAAACACATGTACCGAAATGTTGATATTTATCTTAATCGGCCCATAAATCGAGGTGAAAATACAGTACCAGAATGTTGGTACCGAAATCCTGTAGATAACATTTTAGTACCATATTAGCACAGTCATAGACATGAGTACCAGATTAGCATAGAAAAGGTGTTGGTATAGGATTAGACACCCATGCAGTACTAGATCAATGTTGTTTAAGAGTCAAATGATTAGGATCATACAAAATCAAACATTTAATCGAATTAACTCAATAAAACTAAATAGACCATGCTTTAATCATAAGTTACCTCTTATGCACATGAAAGAGGTCACCAAGTGTATTTATGGAGGAACCTATCAAGTATACATTCATAGCATAGTTAGGATAGTCTCAAACAGAGGGTAATACAGGGCATTAGAAATGTCAAAATGGAGACTCAACAAGTCTCATAGTGAAACATAATAAATAAGATTTCAGAACCAAACTTTGGTAGTATATATATATGAAAGGGAAAAATCTATTTAATCATGTTTAAACACAAATGGTAATATTTCATGCTTTATGGAATTGCATTAAATAAGATTTCCGAGCAAAGACTCTCGTATTATATATATGCTGAAGGGAAAATCTCTTTAATCATGTTTAAAAACTCATACTATAATATTTCATTCTTGATGGAATGCATTAAATAATATTCGAAAGACAGACTTCTGTATTATATATATATATATATATATATATATGTTGACTGGAAATGTACCAATCTTTTTAAAGGAAAAACATAGACATGTGATCAGACGATTTTGGTTTCAAAAGAACTATTGAATGATACTTTTCCAAAGAGAAGTCGGTTTAATAATTATCCAACAGGAGTAAAGAGACTTTCGTGACCTCCCTTTTGTAAGGGGAAATTATTTTATGCAATACAGACTAAAGAGAATACTCAATATCTCCAGACAAGCCATGAATTTCAGGGTCATTCCAAAACCCTAAGTCACAAAGGTATTTCAGGTTAGGCTAAGAACCGTCATCTAATCCCAAATAGATTTATCAATCATTATAAAACTCATTCGACAATTTCCAAATAAGCTTCCTACACCATGTGACATCCATGATATGGATAATATATTCTACACAGTTCGCAAGAACTCACATCCATATCATGTTGTGCAAGATAATAGAGGACCATTACAATATTTATCGAGGGATGATTAATAATCTGTGTTATTTATAAAAAATAAAAGAAAAAAAAATTCAACTAAGTATGAAACTTATTCCCATTCGTGTTTGTCCCCCTAAGTGAAGAAATAAAAAGAACCAACATAGGTGACATGGATGTCGAATCAATGGAAAACTGGAACAACGAAAGGTTATTCTCATAAGAGATCAAACCATAAGTTACTCAAGTCAAAATAAAAATATACTTATTATCCAGAGCCTGTATAGTAGCACCTCAAAATTTTAAGAACAATGAGGATGAAAACCCAATCATCAAAATTATGAAATAATCACAGAAGCAACCCAAAACACAAATGACCTTTCCTACACCCTACAAGAAATCTTGGTAGTGGAGTTTGGGGAAAACATACCTGGTATAAGGGTGAACCAGTTGGATGTGTAGTGATATTTTTCCTACATGGAACAAGAAGTCTCCCCATCGCCAGAGTTATAGACGGAGTGCAGTTGCATAATTATTGTAGAAGCAATTTCTATCCGAAGTTACATAACGCAAGAGAAGAAGAACAATAGCCTTGGAAAAACCCATTTCTTGAAGGATTAATGGTGAGATTTACACATTGTACCTGGACCATGTGATTAGGGTGAGGTGGAATAAACTCATTGGGAATGAAATTTGAATGATGGGCCAAAGGAGTATGCTACAAGAGATAATTCAGTGTCCTAGACATAGCTATTTAAGTTGTCACAGTGATATCTTTGCAGTTCTTGTCAACATTTATGGTGAAGGGAATGACAGTCGAGTTAGGGTTATGGTTTAGTTTCCGCGATGTCTTTTTTCACTTCTCAGCTCTTACATACTAGATCCTTGATCCTTACACCAGACTTGGTTACCATGGGGTCATTAAATCAAATAAGAACGAGTAGTGCATGCCAACTGTGAACCATAACCACCTGAGTTTTAACGCCATGTGCACTGAGGTTGTATTCTATGTGCAATAGGGACACTTCTTGCATGTGAAATAGAGTGGACCTACACTACCTAATGATCGTTGTGTTTACACATTAAAAACTAAGCTCATGGTAGGTCGTATGAGTTAATTCGGGTAGAATGGGAGTTATAAGGAATACACATATTCATATAATCATTATATGCAAATGAAATACAAAATCTAAGATGCATATATACATATAGTCATGTTATGAAAACATAGGGGAATTATCAAGGTATATGGATATTTATATATATGATTGTGTTATACAGATAGCTTTAAGTCCCAAGTGAAATAATTGTTAGTTAGTAGGTTACTAATTCACCTTGTTGTTATGAATAGGGTTGAGTTAGCCATAGATAAATGCTTATAAGTAACTTTCACCTATGACGAGGAATGGTATGTGTAAGTTATGTAGTATAGTTAATGGACGCCTGCAAGGTTGGAATGATGAATGATCAACTCTAAGAACCCCTATTAAAAAAAAAATGGTAAATTTGGGGAACATTACATCAGGTAAGTGCATGGTGGATAGTAACTACACACAAGGTAAGTGCATGTTGGGTAGACACTGCACAAGGTTAGAGTAGCAATTACAAGTAAATTATTCATTATAAGAAGTAATAATTAGACATATTAGACAAGTCAAAACTTAATGAGAGCATCATTAAGTTTTAAAGGAGCATATCTTGTCTTGTGTTATGGTTTCTTATATGTGTTTGTTTTATAGTTATACTGCATCAACTGTAAGGAATTTGCACCCCTCCTCCTTCATTTAAGAGGATTTAAGGTTTTTACATGTAGATATTCTATGAAATCAAAAGAAAAATAAACCATTTAGAATGGTCAAAATGAAAAAGTTAATATCATTTTCCTTTGAATAAGATCATAGAGATTGTTAGAGAAACAGTTATACAAATATTTTTGTTTTTAGTTGAATGGAGATTAATTGTGCATAAAAAAATTTATGACAAAATACGCCCCTTCTTCCTACTTCACATCCATTGTTTACATATAAAACAAGGGAAATAGTTACAAAGCAGGTAGTTCTCTTACTAAGCAAAGTGAAAAGTATTACACCTAAAAAAACTTCTGATTCTTAATTTCATTTCTTTGATTTTGTATATAATTATAGAATTCCATGGTTGTTAGATACTTTATGATGTATTTCATTCAATAATATGTTAAAGGTAAATCCCTAGCTAAAAAAAGTTTTGATTTTCAATCTGGTTTCTTCGATTTGGTATACAATTATAAAATTGAATCCTTGTCAAACACTTTATGAGATTTTTCATTCAATAATAACTTCATTTAGAACTCAGGGTTTCCACTCGGATGATGGACACAAATCTGAGCTTACACTTATTATTTTTCTCATCACCTTACAAATACCTCATATTTTTTTATTGTCAACTGATATGGCGATTCAAATTCAACTTTGAAACCCTTCACTAAGAATCATGGTAGTAAAGGAAAATAAATTAATATGACTTTTTTTAATATGTTTAATAAAAATAAATTCAATATTCAATGCATGTGTTACCATTGAAGTTATGTCGATTAATTTGCTGAGGAAAACAACCAAAACAAAGAATGCTAATGACAATAAGTTTGGTAGAACCCTCATTGTAAATTCCCTATACCAAAATCATTTGGAGCCAAAATTTTATATTTTATCAACGAAGAGACTAATCAAATCATGATAATTCCTATAATCCTCCACTTGTTTCTTTGGTTATAATAGACTCTGAATGTTCCATATCAATCTTGAGAATTAATTGAACATAAAGGATACTATCCAGGAGAGACTTGTTGTTTGTGATGGATATCAAATCTGATCGTCTTGATGAGTCTACTGGAGAAACACGTCATCAGCATAATCTTCAGTGGAACAAAGAAGAAATATAAATCCATTATGTGGAAAGTTTCTAGACTGTTAGATGAATTGGTAAGGGAAATTGTGATTATTGGAGGATCTAATTACAAAACAACTTGGTCAATAGATAGAGCCCGTGTCTTGCAGTTCCCATAAAAATATTGAAGAATCATATAAATAAAAATAATAGCATCAGTTCATCCTACACAATTTTCTGTCATAGTCTAAATGTTCTACAAAATGACTCATCTTCAATGATATTTTTTAGGAACATTTGCCTCAAATTCAGCAAGAAATTGTTAGATCCATTGATTTGAGTGATTATTTATTTATAATCTAAGTAAACCCGGGGTTTTTAAACTTGTTGAATCCATTTATACATTCATAAATGGACTTAAACAACAAAAAATCTTGATTTTGTGTAGATTTATTTCGTCAGATTACAGCAAAAAAAAACATTTCGTAGAACAGTTAGACAATGCCCAATTTTCCATGTCGATTTTGAATTGGGTGTGGAAGCATCTCAACTCCAAATTATCACACCTACCAATGTTCTCTCCATCCATTCAAATTTTCCATGTGGATTTTGAAGTGCGTATGGAAGCATCTCAACTCCAAATTCTCACACCTACCACCGTTCTCACCATCCATTTGAAGAGATTCCAGATGGTGTCGATGGTATGATTTACAAGATCAAATAAATAGTTTATTTCAAAGAATATATTTAACTATCAAACTGCTTGGATGCCTCCTCCTCCACAATTAAATCTCACTACCAATATTATTATATCATTTTTCATAACAATGAATCACTCAACTCGGAGAATTATGTTACTAATGTAAGGAATGGGAGCCAAGTAGGTTATGAGTGCGATGGTGTCCATTCTCAAATGGAAAAACTACTACATGTGACCAAATTTTTCATGGTTTTTTGTTGCCATTGCCACACATATCCGTCGCACTTTCCACGAAAGCAAAGAATATTTTTTGTGGAACGTTTTTCGTCGCTATATCCACGAACTAGTTCTTCGTGGAAAAAATGATGAAATTATCCCTCCAGGTTCACCTTATAAAGTGTGGCAATAGCGACGAAACTTCGTCACAATAGGGATGAACAATCATGCCAAAGTAAAAAAATTACCAACATATTATGACAAAGATTCCATACATGCGACACAAAACTGTGGAAAGCTGCAACGAAAAAGTGTCGCAATAGTGATGAAAACATTTGGAGGAGAGAAAATTTACGACATAGATGCTATATGTGTGACACAAAACTGTGGCAAAGTGCGACGAACTTTCGTTGATATTTCTATGATTGGTCAAAAAAATCCCTTGCCTTACGACGAACTTTCGTCGATATTTCCATGCTTGGTCAAAATAGATTCATTGTCTTACGATGAACTATCGTCGATATTGCCACGCTTCCTTGAAGTTTAAAACAAAAAAAAATCTAAATGACAAGATGGATGTTGGGATTCATGATTGAACCATGCTCAATATTTTCATGTGTGATTGACCCTTCAAAGGGTATCTTGTGTGAGAAGGGATTATGAGAGGGGGTTTTGGGACTTATTAGGGGTCTTTCTTAGTGGACCAAAAGGGAAACCCAAGGCACCTTGGGACAAAGGGGAAGATAAAATACATTCCCTTGAATACATGGTTTTAATTGAGATATCGGGGCTCTGAACTAGAGGTCAAAAACAATTTGGTAGGTGCCTCCCAGGGGGATAATATGGGAGATGTTTTTTTTTTAAATCTATCACTATCCTTGTTAGAGTGGGCCAACCCTTTACTTATCCATTTTAATGCACTCACAACCATTAATCAATATTAATATAGAATGGTCACAATAATTACCTTTAATATCAAACTTAACCTATTAATGTGAAGGGATAGTCACAACATGAGGTTAAATGCATTCACACCCTTTCAAAAAATATGTTTGTAGCCTTGTGGTTGAGTCATTCCCTTACCAAAAAAATGAATGTTACTCACACTCATATGAATGAAAGAAATCAAATTTTTTCCCACAAAAAACGTTGTAACGCTTTGAAAGAATGGTAGATCACAACAATGGAGCACCTGTCTAAAAAAAGACACTTACACCTATTCAAGTAAAGGTAACTCACCCTATTCAAATGAAGGTACATGATACCATATCAATGAAGAGAAATGGAAATGTTTAACTTGAAGGGTAGTTAACACAAAATCAAGTTAGAATGATCACAATGTTTTGAAACGAAGGGTGATCACACTACTCTAGGTGATAGTTTCTCACACCAACATAAATGAAAGATGATTTCACTTGTTGAAGTTGGGGTACTCACATTAGTGCCAACAAATTGTAACACATAGCACTATAAATGAGTTGGAATCACACATTATGAAGGGGAGATAACAAATGTTTCACTTGGAGTAATGCAATTTGGTGGGAAGTAGAATAGCTAGTATAATATATTATAGTCTTAATTTCCACCCTACATGCCATAAGGGAATCCAACAGAAGATGAAATTCAAAATACATTTCTTGCTCAATATTTAAGACTTTTTTTTAGGGTCTTCACATGGAATATAGGAGAAAACATGTAATGATAGTCATTGGTCATTTATAATGAAACAAACGATGATCCTTGCAACCTTCTAGATTTTCAAATTTATGAAGAGGTAAGCGAGAAATCAGTTGTATATTTGTGGCATGGGGCTAGAAAAACAGATCATTTGAGTTTCCAGTGGCTTCTAGAAGATCTAGAAGCTCTCCCAAGCCTCTTACAAATATATATATAAAGAAGGAAAGTCTTGATAAAGAGGGGGGAGAATATTTTGCATAGTTATGATGTCCAATTATTGATGTGCTTCTCCAGTCACAACAACCACAATAAAATTTCCTAGTCAGATTGAGAACTTGAGGAGGAATTAGGAGCAAGGAGAAAAGAGAAATGATTTCACATCCAAGGTATTATGTTTTATGTGTTTCCTACATGTTAATGAATAGATCATTGGTTTCCCCTAAATGTGTTTGTATTTTATTTGTAAATTCTTAGATCTGGTCTCCTGTTAAATAGATCTAGTGATTTGGATTTTTGTAACATTAGGAGAGAAAGTAGATCAATATTTGTTTGTATTCTCGTGTGTAGGAAGTAGATTATAGGAGCTGGAGCTAGATCTCAGGAGGTGTATCAGCCAAAGATGTGAGGAAATTGTTGGTCATAAAGTATGCTTACTATTATTCTTGGTTAAAAGAAAAATAATTTGTTGGCATCTAGCGAAACCATCTGAATTCTATCCCCATTGTATGTCTAGGATCAATAGGCAGGTCCTAGGGAGATCTAAGTTACCATACTAGTGATATTTCTCCAATAACAATCTAGGTAGATTAAATGTTTGTAATGTAAAAGGCCAAATGATTTGGCATTAAAAAATTCTCCAAGGGGAATTAGAAGAGACATAATATAACATATAAATTTCCAAACAATGGATTCAACCATTGGAGTGGATTGGGGACATAATTAGAATTAGGTTAATAGGGCTCTATGGAATTAAGTGGATCATCTCCCACCATGATTTTATAATTATTATGATGTGGGGTATATTGAAATGAATTACGTATATCCTCATTATCCTTGATGTGGGTACTACCAAAAGACAATACATAATACACATGATTGTAAAAACATAGTTACTATGAATTCTAGAAACATAGTTACTATGAATGCAAGAAATAGAAAACCTTCCATAATTTGGCCACTAAGCCAATGCATGATTCTACTAGTATATATAGTGGAAGATGAAGTCAATTTTTTTTGAAAAGTTTTCTATAGATAATAGACAATGATAAATCCACAAAAAAGTTAAGGGAGGTCCTTTGGCCGATTTTTGAGTCACCAATAGAGGCACAAGATAGGCCCTTAAACCATGTCCAGTGAACAAGGTATCAAAAATAATTTATCTTAAATGTATTGATTTAATGATATGACGTGTGAGAATTTATGCTCAACTTTGGGTTGGATGTTAACATCCTACTGAAGTAATCATGGGATCTCATGGGATGACAAAATTAGTTACACTTGTCATTCTAGTGGTATTTGGTGAACCAATCACACATCTTCCCCATTGTCAAATTGGCTAGATGGAATTTTATCTCGATTGTGTGAATATTTATACTTGCTTTGAGTTCATTGACATAGTAGATGACAAATATCCATACCTAGTATTGTAATGGATTGATTGGGAATTTGATAATGATTTCATTTGTTAAGAAGGGTTATTGGATGGTATATCCATTGTATCTAATGTAGGGAAATACTTTTTTTAAGTAGATATAAGAAGTATTGGATGATTAGGATAGTTGGAAGACTACATTAATCCAACTGCTAGTGGAAATTTGAGTTGGAGAACAATATTCTCCTATGTCATTTATTCCAAAGTGTCCATTACTTTTGGGTCGCCTGGGGAGTATGAGAATTAACTGACACTAATATGCACACTACAAAATGTCATTAAGTGGATTCATGTAGAGATTAAAGATAAAATAGTGTTTAATGACACAACTAATGCCACAAAGTTTATGGAACACATAACTTAACACATCATGTTTGAATAGAGGGTATAAACATTGTATATGACTTTGGTATATATCCTTGAATAATATCACTTTGGCATATATCACTTTGGTATATATCCTTGAATGATCAAGAACCGGTAGATCTAGTACAACACGTCTCACTTTCAACATACAACACATCTCACTTTCAACATATATTAGTATATCTTGATCATCACTCGAGGAAGATAGATCTGATAAATACCTATTTTGTAGTACCTACACTCATTAAAACAAGAAGATAACTTATCATGCCAATATATGTTTGTGGTACCATCATAGTTGCATATAGTTGCATAAGTTGCATTGTTACATAAAATTGCATAAAGTTGCATATAGTTGCATAAGTTGCATATAGCTGCATAAGTTTCATTGTTGCATAAAGTTGCATATAGTTGCATATTGTCACTAAAAAAAATGATAAGTTGCATTGTTGCATATAGTTGCATAGTTGCATAGTTGCATATAGTTTCATTTAGTTGCATGCGAAATTGTTGCAATATAGTTGCATATAGTTGCAAATAGTTGAATATAGTTGCAATATAGTTTCATATAGTTGCATAAGTTTCATTGTTTCATAAAGTTGAATATAGTTGCATATATTTTCATAGTTTCATATTGTTGGATAAGTTGCATATTTGTATATATTTTCATATAGTTGCATATAGCTTCATATAGTTGCATAGTTGCATATAGTTGCATAAATTAATGATAAGTTGCACTGTTGCATATAGTTGCATATCTCCATATGAAATTGTTGAAATATGGTTGCATATAGTTGCATAAGTTGCATTGTTACATAAAGTTGCATATAGTTGCATAGTTGCATATAGTTGGATAAGTTGCATATGTGTATATAGTTTCATATAGTTGCATATAGTTGCATATAGTTGTAACATAGTCTCATAAGTTGCATACACCTAGCGAGTATGTGAATTAATTTACATAAATATGCACACTACCAAATTCCATTAAGTGGATTCATGTAGAGATTAAAGATCCACTAATGTTTAATGGCAAAACTAATGCCACAAAGTTTATGCAACACATAACTTATCACATCATGTTGGAATAGAGGATATAAACATTGGATATCATTTTGGTATATATCCTTGAATGATTGTGGGAATTTCATTATGAAATTTGGACTCATGATAAGATATAGTAGGAATAGGAACCTACTCGACATAAGGTTTGTGTTGACCCATGTTCCCATACACCGATCTTGATAGGGACAAGATATTGATATGATCGGAAAGAATTTTAAAGTCCAGGTTATAGGGACTATGAGGGGATATATATAACAGTAGTGTAACTTAGTGGAATGTTTGGTGATATATGGGCTCGAACCTTAGACCTTCTCAGTAGAACATATCAAATTTATTACTATCAAAATAATTTAAACTGTTCCAAGAACCCAACACGCATTTTATCACATTGGGATCTTTCCATGTCCATGTGGATTCCACTACCATTGCATTGGGTACATGTTGGCATAGTTAGGGGAACGCATCATACACCACCCTAGATAATTTTCTAGAAAAAAAAATTAATTACACAACCATGAAAAGAAAAGGTTTGGTGATGGCGTATATGCTACAAAATTTCAAGTATTATCTTCTAGACCAGTCCTTCAAGTTTTCCATTGATAATTTAGTGGTCAAGTATTTGGTTAACAATACAATGTTGGAAGGTTAATTCTATCGATGTTTGCTAGTATTTTAAGAGTTTGATTTTGAAGTGGTGGTTAAACTAGGTAAATAATATGTGGGACCTAATCACCTCTCGAAAATCCACAATTGGAACAATGTTGGGATAGCTCATAAAGTGTTGAATGTAGATATATTTTGCATGTGTTATAGGTGAATCCTCATACAAACAAGTGGATTCCCTCTTGGTCTGTAGACTCCTAAGGCCAAGACAAAAAATTGATTAACATGGACACTAACATAATTTTTAGATCTAATTAATCTAATATACGAAGAGGAAGAAGAATGATGTGTACCTTGTTAATGACGTTTGTCCTCACAAAGTCCAAGATGAGCTCCAATCCTGAGATCCTTGATAGGTCATGTAGAACAAACATAGATATAGCGGGCTTCCTATTCTACTGCGATTAGTTCAAATACATATCTACCTATTGAAGACAAGTTCATGTGAAAACAAACATAAACTTGAAAGAAACAGGCCAAGAATGTATATGTATTAATGAGAACAAATGAAGAGTACTTACAATTCCTTTGATGAAGGTGTAGCAGCTTCTTCCATCTCTCCTTGTCCAACCCCTTTTCTCAAGTAATGTACATTGATTATGCTTCAATAGAATCTTACTTATGGGATCATAAGTTTGGTGTAATTCTCAATCTCCATCTATGATTTCACCATGAGGAGGCCTCCTTATATAGGCTTGGAAAAGCCTAACCACTTGAGAGATGTTTGGGGTCGGTTGAGGATTCCTCTCCTTTAGTTGTGGATCTCCCCTAATATCATGCCTCGAACTCATATTCGAATCCAACCACTTTCAGATATTGAGGGGGTTCTTCCCTGATTCCCTCCAACAAACCAAATTTCACCCAAAAAAGGCCAGCTATCCCTCAAAAAGGGACATAGAGCATTGGAACACTCCCCTAGAAGAGGGTACAGAGCGCCAACACTCCCTGACAATATGTAAGCGAGCATTCCCTTCCAAATTTGACTTTTGAGTGGCTTTTTCAGTGGAAAAAGGCTTGTACTCCTTCTAAATTTATTTCTTTTCTTAAAGACTAGTCTTTGAGGTGTCTTAATTGTTTTTACGATGTCGTTAGAGAGGCAACATAGACAAGATAATGTTTGTCACACTTGTGATATTTGTAATGATGACACTAGCCATCATTACAATGAGTGATTTTGATGTGTAATAGATTGCCCCCCAAAAGTGCGAAGTCAGAAGACAATGATGACTGAAGTAATTTATAGATTTTTTTGAGCAAGGGTATGGAAGCAGAGAGGCTGGAAAAATCTACACAAAACCATCAAATAAATATTATGACATGTTTCAAACCCAAGGAAGGCATACCTATGTTTGAGTGATAAAGACTTTTTAGGTATGACTGCCATAAAATACATTGCAGATCAATAATTATATTGATAAAAGGTATAGCCACTAAAGATACAATGTGGATATATACTTCTATGAACTGAAATGATTGTAGCCATGAAGAATACACGGTGGATCTATGAGACGACAAGACATAGTCATGACCAATACAAAGTGGATCTATGTTATAGTATATATGTCATAGTTCAAAACAACTCCTTCGCAACCTAATAAAAGTATATATAAGAGTGATAACTCAACCCAAGGTCTTCTTACCGATCCCGATGTAGTAGGAATCTAACCATGTGAATAGATTTCCTAATGTCAAACATGGTAGAAACCACTTGATTACCAGTGAATGAGGTAAATCGTTAACAAGTGCGAGGGAGATCACTATTGATGTCAATGATTCCCAAGGTACTCTAATACATTTTGAAGAATGTGACTGAATGAGCTAAAGTCAAACATCTGTGGAATAACTTGATTAGGGGTCAATAATGTAAGCCCATTGTCGGACATGAGGAGGCTTGCCATTGAGGCATGCAAGTCCCAAGGTACTAATTGGTTTCTAAGTCTAGTTCCTGGATAATGTATTGAAGTCGAAAGGAATAGAATCGTCGAAGGAGGGCCTTGATGTGTCCCCCATCAATGACAAGAAATAGACACAGAGATGTAATTGGTAGATCAAATGAACATGGACTGACACAGGTATTGAAACATGATATTTGTGATCGTTGAATCTCAAGGAAGATACTTCCCTTGAACACTGAGGCACAACAACAAAAACGTGACATCGACCAAAACTTAATGATGCATTGGATGCTACGACTTTCGTCAGGTGACCCAAAGGAGTAAAAGAAACTCAGAGGATTGGCTCAATGTAGAGGTTCAATAGATTAAAATGTGTGAAAATAAAAAGTGTTGTGTTCAAGGGTGACCATAAGAGTTACTGGTAGAGTTCTCAAAAACTTCTTGGCTTGCTTCTTTCAATTTTTCCCCCATCCAGATAGATGAATACCTCTTTTTAATTTAACGAGCTCGAGGAGGTTAACACATGCTTGATATGACTCACCTTTAGTAAGTCCCTCTTCCTTTGTTTAGTGAACTGGAAGAAGTAAGGGTTTCGTCTTCTATGGGACCTTCAATGTATGATGTTTAACGAGTCTAGAGAAGGAAAACCTGGTGGTTTTTCATATTTAGAGAGCCTGAAAACAACTTAAAGATGAATCTAATGTTGTCCTTTTTCATAATGTTAGTCTTGCGAGGATGAAAAAGAGATAAATTATCACTCGAAAGACACCCTTTCAAACCTTTTAACGAGTGGGAAAGGAAGAAGGATCACTCAACAATATTTTCACATTTAGAGAGTCTGAAAAGAGTTTAAAGAAGACTTGAGGGGGTTCCTTTTTCATATAACCTTTAAGAATCCGAAAAAGTGATAAAATTCTACTCAGTTGCATTCTCATGTTTTTCAGAGCATGAGAAAGAACAAAGACTAATATCAGTACTATGTCCCTAGCTTGAAATCTAGTGTCTTAACTCCATAATGATCATCAAAGGCTAGAGACATGCCCCCCTAAGATTTAATTCATTCACCGACTTTGAGGTTGTCACCAATTTTTGTACTAGATGGAGAAAAAGGATATAGGTGGATGAAAAGAACGTTCAAATAAGAGATCTAACGAAAGACTCAAATTGACATCTACAAGATTTGGTGAATGTTAAGAACCAAATATCAATATAGCATAGAAAAACCTCAGAAAAAGTACTCAACACCTTGAAAAAGAGATAATTTTACATAATAAGCCTCTTCAAGGGGGAAACCTCATTTTACCCACTTAAATGTTCAAGTACAAGATGATTCCAAATGAAAATGTCTGCTTGGTATATATAGGAGACTAGGAGGTATAATTACAACTAATGGAATAAAGCTGACATAAATAAAATAACATTATTAATATAATATGCCCCAATTAAGGGGTAATCAGCCAATATTAGGGCTTAACATGCCCCTCCCCTTGAGACAAGTGTTGTCCGCAATGCTTGAGTAGCTTTGGATGCTTTTGTATAAAAGACTCATCTTCCCAAGTGGAATCTTCAGCCGGTAGTTTCCTCCATTTAATGAGATACTCTGAAATGGATCTATTCTTCAGCTGGTGAATTCTTGTGTCAGTGATGGAGTCAATCTCCAATATGATTTTTCCTTCCTCATCAAGGTTTGGAAATATAGTTTGAACTGGGATCTTGTCGCCTATAACCTTCTTTAAGCATGAAACATGGAAAACAAGGTGTGCTCGTGAAGATGCAGGAAAATCCAATTTGTATGCCATAGTACTAATCTTTTGCAACACCTTATAAGGGCCATAGTACTTTGGTGATAATTTACTGTTAAGCCCTAATGTTGGCTCATTACCCCTTAATTGGGGCATATTAGATTAGTAATGCTATTTTATTTATGTCAGCTTTAGGCAATTAGTTGTAATTTAGATTAGTAATGTTATTTTAATTATGTCAGCTTTAGGCCATTATTTGTAATTATACCTCCTAGTCTCCTATATATACCAAGGAGACATTTTCATTTTGAATCATCTTGTACTTGAAC
>JASDQU010815252.1:11079-30612 GCA_032191745.1 Picea mariana
ATGCAGAGGTCTATGATAAACATCAGGTTCATCACAGACTGGAGAAGAATGTATTCAAACGCAAAACCCTTTTACATTCAAACACAGAAAACCAGAGAGTACAAGAATGCCACAACAAATCCTTTATCCTAGCATAACTGCAACAATCCACGTGAATCCTTCACTGTGAACACTCGGGCATGAGATGAAACAAATATGTAAAAAGAAGAACTGTTTGTCATAAACCAAGAAGTCTCAAACCTAGAGGCATAACCAGGAAACCAGAGTATTTGCTGAAACTTTACAGTCGGGAGCTTAGCTCTACCATCGATAGATACAAAAATGGAAAAAATGCCTACATATACTCAAAACTACAACAGCAGCGGAACCAAGAAAATGCATTGAAAGCTTTTCGTCTGCATGGCTTCTGACACTCTGTAGCCGCAGTCTTTGACTAATCGTGCAACTTGTGGCAGATGCGATATATCTTCTGACAGTTACATCGGCGAACCGACGTGCCTTTAATTCATTCTAGGACATCCCCATTATGGCAGAGACGATGTCTAACCACCACCAACCGCTTCAATAACTGCTTCTTGGGATTGATAACGGCCCAGCCAACTCAGCACTTCGGGATCTGGATGAATTCTCGTGCTGCCACCTGGAATAACTGAATATCTTGAGGAACAGGTATGGAGGCCAGCGTGGAGGAATGTTCGCGCTGGGTTATAAGGGCGTGAAAGGAGTGACGCGACGAGAGGAGGATGATGGAAGGAAAGAACTCACCTTCGGGTGAGAGGCTAACGTGGAGAGGAACGGGACACGTGGCAGGTGGTGGGTGGATTATGAGAAGAAGGGAAGGCCACGCGAACCAGAGAAGAGAGATGAATGGATGACATACGGCAGCAGGGGAAAGGCGGAAGGGAGGATGAAGTGACGGGGATAGGGCCCACACTGGTTAATCGCATGGCAGTTGAGAAGAGCGGGGCTGCACGAGCACCGTTGATCTGGGCGTCTCGATCGTGGCCGTCAGAAACTGTATCTACGATTCCTGACCCCCCCCCCTCTGCTTAAAGGTAGAAGGGTGGGGGGGGGTCCGGAATGGTCTTCATCGTCGTTGATCCGGGCGCGCTCATCTAGACCATTGGAGAGGTGCGCCCCCGATTTCGGACCCCCCCCCTGCTTAAAGATCAGAAGGCAAGGGGGGTCTGGAATACAATACACGTCGTCGATCTGTGTGCGCAAATCTAGACCGCCTGGTCTTGCTTGTTGCTTACCACAGGCGCGTTATTGCCCAAAAATTTGAACAAGTGGGTTTTTACCCCTTCTTTTGTGTTCTACCCCCTATGCAAGAAATATCACTAACAATAAGGGTACTCACTGGCTAAGAAGCGTTCTATGTCAGAATCTGAATCCTCACTAAGGACTATGGGCTTCTGCTCAGCAGTGGGTTTAGGTTTATTCCTAGCCATTCTCGAAATAATCTGAGCATTCTTTTTACCCTTAGCAATAACAATAGGGTTTGCCTTGCCCCTTTTGCTCGCAGGATTTTTTATAGCCTCAGCCTTCTCTGCTACAACGTCTGGTAAGTCAATATCAGGGTCGACCGAGGGTTTAGGAGAGGGAAGTAGGACATGGAAGGGCATAGGTGGCCCGACCTTGGTTTCATTTACCACAGGCTTTTCAAACTGGACAGGGTCTGTATCATCAAAACCATTTCGAGTGATGAAAGATCTCCAGCTATCACCATGTAAACTCAAGTGATAAACAATGATAAGTTTAATAAGTCCATGGTGGAATAGGCTATTGTCAGCCTTCTCCCTTTTAAACCTTTTAGACATCTTATATAGGCTATGATGGAAGTAAAAAGGCATATTCAACGGGTATCCCATAAAATTCATTAACAAACACAGATGGTAGAGAAACACGAGTCCATATCGACCTTCACAGGTCACGAACTATTTGACTATTACGAGCAGGTCATGCCATCGTGGTTTAAGCATGGATATGGGCATACCTCTGTCACAAGAGGTGACCTTTTTGGAGACGAACAGTAGTGGCCATGGGACCTCTTCCACTTTCGAATTTTTGAACCAACGCTAGCCCGTGGCAAGCAACCCTGTAGAAGAACTGATAAACTTCTCATCGATTTCCAACTGTATGTCACCCACCTTAGCTCTACAGTCATCAAAATTCGGAGTGAATTGTTGTGCCACAAATAAGTTAAAACCCTCAAATATCTGCACGAAGGTAAGCCAACCGTTATCCTCCAAGTCCTTCCGGGCATTGTCAAATAACAGCAAGGCTTGGCTGCCATTCGGTTTGATTCGCACCACTAGTGCCATGGAGTCGGGCACACGGTGAACGAACCAGGGTTTGGGTCATAGCATACACAGGAGTAGAGTGCACGAAGGGTTACCCAAGCGAACAGAGGTAAAACAGGGAGAAGGGATAGACATTAATGTCATCGTGCGAAGGTGGTGGAGCTTATCTCTGCCATGCATAATAGTTATTGCCAAAGTACAACCACTGGCTTATAGTTGTTCTACCCATTATAGCATAGTTCAACAATCACGTCACTTGGCCAACCAATGAAACCAATAGTAAGTGTATAAACCAACGCGCACAATCAATGTTATGCCAACATTTTAAACCATCAACATTCAATTTGAAACCAATACCAAATGTTTAACCATGCGCCAATGTATTGTAACAGCTCATATCAAGAGTTTAACCAATGTGCCAATGGGTCTTCATATAATCAACATGCCAATAGTTATGAAACTACGAACATAGGTATCGCATTAAAAGATATATATGAAATATTTAACCATAACACCCAAGTATTTTCATGAAACCAATGGTCAAGTAGGTCAAATAACATGAAAATCCAAATGCCAATGCATTACAAACTCAATGAAAGCAAGTCACACAATCAATCCAATAATGTCCAATGAGTATAGTTCGAAAGTTTTGCCAGCTACATAATGATAAGTGAAATGTAGGCATATTGACAAGAAGGATCATGATAGTTCAAATAATGATTTCAATGCGACTTCAAAAGACTAAGTTTTCACGCTTACAGTCGTGAAAACAAAATGAAGGTAAATGTGCAAATGTCGCAAAAATAAAAGTGTCGTTTATTTGAAAATTGTGACAAAAAAATGATGTTTGCAAAACATTGGTGTAGGCAGCTTATAAGACAATAGAAAAATGTTAATTGGCTGCCAACACCTAGGTACAAGCTTAGGACGTCCATCAAGAACCATGTTAGGGGCATCCAAAACAAGCCAAAGCATAAAACATGGTTAGTCAAAGTTCACAAGAAACATTAGTCCTTAAAGCATACAAAGTAATTTGTAACTTAATATACAAGCCATGTAAGATAATTCACCTTAGTATCCCCTTCAAGCATCACACCAACCTAGGACCCCATGTGAGTTACCATGTTTAAGTATGGGAAGGTATTCTTCCAACCCAATTAGGTGTGCCACCTAAAAAAAATAAAAATAACCCAAGTAGAGGGATAGGTCCCAAGAGTGACAAGGGAAAGTAAGAACCCACCAAGAGTAAGTGTAAAAATGATATGGTTTAGGGCTCACTTCATGGCTTATGGTGTCATAAATCCATCTCTATGAGTGTCTTTGTGGAGGGTGCACTTGCTCTTGAGTTACCTAATATTTGCATGCCACCTTTTTCGAAACCCCTTTTTTCCTTTTTCTAGTTCATGCTTTCATTTATAATTTGCAAATTTGCAAGTCCCCTTTTATAGGTTTCCAATATTTAGCATTACTTTTTTGGGACCAGGGAGAGCACTGAATGATTAGATCTCAAATTGGATCGACTTTTTGTGGTCCTACTTTTCTATGTTCACTTTATTTTCTAGCATCATTTTCTTATTCTTTTATAGTAGTTGTGAAACAACCTCCGGGCCTTCAACCCCTATTCTCATGAGAGAATGGACCATAGCCAAAGTTTGGTATAATATGAGAGGATTCAAGGTGGAAAGTGTCAAGTATGATCAGGAGCAGAATGTTACCCTTGGGAGATCCCCCCAGTATTACCCCTTTTCCCTAGGCGGTGACAACATGGGACTAGGGAATAGAAGCTGACTACCAAGTTGAAACATGGAAACTGACACAATTTCCCAAACTAGTGATCCATTATCCGACTTCAACCAAAGATCCTCATCCACATGCTCAAAAAATTAAGTAAAAAAAATTGCATGAAAGAAGGGCTAACATACCTCACGGTTGCAATAGATTGCCATCTCCCATACTCTGGGTTGCTTGAATGTGATGAGCCTTGGTTGATCCAGCTGGGAGGTAAATGAGGGGGGGTGTTGGGCTGCCATCTGTGGACATGTTGATCACTATCATCATGGTATAGATGATGCTCTCCCTTGCAGGCCTCAACACATGATCTCATATAACTAACCCTAGGAATGGGGTGGGTAACATGGCCCATTCCCATAGATCTAGAAGTTTCTTGTTCCACATGGTTGGTCATCTTATTTGTGAACGCAAAGAGCACCAAAGCATGTAGCACATTAGTTTTCCACCTCCCACCAAACCTAACAATGATAAATTACCTCTAACGAAGTTAGGCATTCCATGAAGAATAAACCTTAACATGGGAAAGATAATGATGAATGAGACCTTATACCCCTTACCAATGATCTTGTCATTGATGATTAGGCATGAACCTTGATGACAAGGATCCTCCAGCTAACATTGAGATTGTTCCTACCATTGCTTGATGCCTTTCTTTTATCACAACCAACTAGCCCTTATTCTTATGTTTGTAATGGCTTCGAACCCTTATTATTATACTACAACCCCAAACTTCACATCCATATAAGATAACTGGAGTGACGAGAGTGTGAAATAGGAGTTTTTTTTATCCCAAAGCCAAATGTTTGCTAATTTACAATTGTTTTTTATGCCATAATAATATTTCCACCCTCCATTTATCCTTTTTTCAAAGCTATAGTTCCAATTGAGCTTGTGGTGGATATTGATTCCAAGATACTTGTATGAAGGCACTTCCTCCAAGCTATTGTTGTCATAAACAAAAGTACCATAGGTGATCCTTTTGGATTTAATTATCATAACCTTTGTTTTCATGTCCATGCTAGAGAAGAAGTCCTTGAGGGTTATTAGTTGATTACTTAGGTCATAGGGACTCTTTTCCATAAGAGCAAGATCATTATCAAAAATAAGGAGGATGATGACTATACTAGTGAGAGTCGGGCCAACACAACTTGCATCCTCCAAACAATCTTCTAATTTATCAATATAGATGCCGAAAATGGTCAGGGATATGAGACAACCTTGCTTGACTCCTATATTACAGTTGATTTATTCCGACCATCCCTCAGTGTTCTTAAACTTGTAAATAATTTTCTCATATAGCCTTATTGTAGCAATTATTAACTCAAAAGGGGCGTTAAGCTCTTCTAACCTATTCTAGAGGTTAGTCCTAGGCACAGTGTCAAAATATTTTCTAAAATCAACGAAAAAACAAAGGACATCAATTTTATCATTATGAAACTCCTCTACAATTATCCTAAATGTAACAAAGTGGTCCACAATGGAATGGTAGCCTCTAAACCCAGCCTAGCTTCTAGCTCTTTTTCCATGGATTTCTAGCCATGTGTTGATTTTTTTTTTCCAAAATACTTATGTATAGCTTAGCTAAAATGGGGCTTATAATAATGGTCCTATAATTAAAGGGGTTGCTTTTATCCCCGCTTTTAAAAATAGGTACAATGAGGCTTTGAGTCCAAGGTTTTGAGAAGCCTTGTTGGATAGCTAAATTGAAGAGCTTATGTATGTGAGGGATGAGGATAGGTCCTCCAATTTTTAATATTGCACCTTGGTAACCTTCGATCTTCTTAGCTTTTCCTTTTGAAAGTTGCTTAACCCCAAACTTAATGTCTTCTATAGAAAACACTTCATACTTTGTAGATTTGTTTGGCATGTCGACCATGATGCTAGGGGATTCATACATATTTTTAAGGTAGACATTCGAGTCCTTAAAGGGAATTTTATTATTTTCTTTAGTTTTACGAGTTAGAATTTACCTCCATAATTTATTAGGATCTATCTTAAATAGGTGCAAAATCTTCTCTTGTTATATATATATATATATATATATATATATATATATATCCAAAACCATTATATTAGGTCAAAATGAAATGTACAAGGACTTTGTTGTTGGTCTGTCGCTCACCAGACCAACAACAGAAAGTGAGTTTATCAAGTGTGGCAAGCATTAAAAGCTAGAGTTTTTCAAAGCTATACAATAAGAAATAACATAAGTCTTGAATAGCATAAGAAAGTCTCGTATAGTCCTGCCTATCATTCTGATCACTGAAAGGAGGTAGGAAAGGAGCACCCAAACCTCTAAGACCAAAAAAATGGGAATCTAAACTAATAATCATGAGAAAATTAAACAAGAGGAGGATGCTCTTCTACTACAATGATCTAGGAAGATCTAGAAAAGATCAAAAATTAATTGTCTCAAATGCTCTAAAAAAAAAATTCCATCAATGCATAGAGCTCAGCGATAGCTTTCCAACGGTACAAAAATCGCCTAAAATGAAGTTCGTATGCAAAAGTTATGGATGGCCAAAGTTTAAGTCAAACTAGGGAAAAAGGAAAAAGTCAACAGGGGCAAGGTTACACGTGTCACCACTGCAAGGGTGACATGTGGCACTACCATACATGCCATACAGTGTTGATGATGTGACCTGATAGGCGACATGTGACAGGCAGATGATGTGGCATGTCAAGTTGGCAAGATGATGTGGCAATTCATACAATCCAAGTGGACCAGTTGTGTGTTGACACATGGCAGAGATAGACCATTGAGAGGTTGCCACATGTCATCCTCCCATTGGCCAATAATGGTTAATGTTTGTCAAAATTTGAGAGTCAATGGGGTTCGAACCCGCAACCTCCCATAACCTTACACATACCTTTGTTACCATTACACCACCACACTTGCTTCCTAACCATATGTGGAACCATATATATTTAAAGTTGTAAATTGTAATGAATGGGTGGAAAAAGGGTCGAGGATTAATCCCTCAACCCATAGTTTATGATCACATGGTATGCAATATAACTAACTCCATATTCCATGGAGGTCGTTAAACCATATGGAAACGTATATTAGTATATGGTTATAACCATATAAAAACAAAACAACAAAAGGTGCATTGTGGTGGATTGAACCTAGAACCTTCAGGCTATATTCCCAAGGTCTTAACCACCACTCCACGTGAACCACTTGTTACAACAACCCATAAATATTTGTTAAATGTTGATTCTTTTGTTAGTGCATAAGACGGGTATGGTTGAAAGCCCGAGCTCTATTTATGGGCACAAATCTTGAGAATGCACACATCCCAATGTTGGTGCAGAGCTCAATGCAGGCATGGATCCATAGGCCAAGTACGGTATGGATTGCATAAATTTATGTGCAAGGAGAGGAGCCTAATTTGGTATTGTCTCGATATGCGTACCATGAGGTATATTGTCTAAACATAGGCATGTTTATACTGATTTTTCTCATTTTTCTGAGGGGAGTTCAATGGTGATGTTATTTTTGTGCTAAGAGGTCATTTGTAAAAGTCTTAGTCTAGATTTCCATTAATGATCACCATAGTGCATTGTTTGGCATGTAAAGAGGGTAAAATTGAGCCATTTTATAATATGGTCGACTTTATATTCATTTTTCTCAGATTTTCACAAGGAAAACAATGGTGGACTATGTTTCTGAGTTTGAGCAGTGAAATTAAAGAGAGTCCATCAAATTGGATTTTGTAAGTTCATGTTGTAATGTAATTTGACATTTTGAGATGGCAAGGGGCAGTCTTATTGTCTAGAAGGGACTTGAAGACGAGGTAATATAAGTCATCACTATTGTATATTTGAGTTATTTTATTTTATGTTGTAGTATCTCATAATTATTCAAATTAATCATCATTTAATGGGATTTTGGATAAGAAGAAAATTCATCATTTTTCTACAAATCACCTCAATACGATCAAGAATTAATTCTGAATCATTTTAGATGCTAATATGTATATTTTAAAGGAATAAGTGGTATCTAAGGATTTTTGGATCAAGTGGTATTAGAGATATTTTTTATGTGTGTTTGCAAGTTGTTGATGTGATGAGTTCCAATACTTAAGTTAGTGAAGGTTTTGAAGACTCTTGTTGAGAGGACAAAATGAGTAAAGCCCTCATGAAGTTAAGGCTATAGAAGAAAATTAACCGATAAATTCAAAAGAAGAATTACGAATTAAGGATGCGATTACAATTTCTTGAGGAAGAGAAGCAAAAGTTGCAAGATCAATTGATATGTCATAAGGAATTCCATAAAGGTATTTTTCATGAGTTGGAAAGGAAGTTGCAAAACAAGGATTGAGTATTGGCACCATCAACATCAATCCATGAATATTAGCAAGTAGAGGATGTAAAGTCTCTGATGCAAGAGAAACTAACTCCTTCAAGGGGCATGATGGAGAAAGATGATTCTTCATATTATTCTTTTTCCTGTCAAGATGGAGAATTCTCAAAGATGGTTGAAGCAATGAGAAATTCAGATGAAGAGGTCCTTCATAAACAATTGGTCTTACCTTCTAGTCCAGGGAAAGGTAACATATGTAAGACATCTTTAGAAAGAGATGTGCATTCTAAGGAGGGAGTGAAGACATTTCCCAATAGTAAGATGGATAAGAACATATGGTGTATGTATCCATGTGCTTCATGTGGAAATAGTAACCATAATATGGATACATGTCAAAGAAGACAGTCTATGCAAGAAAATCCATCCAAGAAGAAGGCCAAAGGTAAAGGGCATTTCTCAAAACAGAGGAAAAGGGTAATGACAAGAAGGTATCATGATTCCAAGGTGGGAAAAAGATACTCTGATCTTATTATGGTAAGAGTGGACATCATATTGAGAAGTTTTGGATGCTTTATCCACACTTATGTCTGAAGCAGAACCAGAAATATGTAAAGGCACCTGCAAGAAGACAAGCAACAGCCCCAGATGAAGTTAATAGTCTTGTTGAAAGATTTGAGAAAGAATACTTATTAATGGCTAGTCTTAACATAGTGGCATATGAAGACATCTAGGAATGGTTCATGGACAATGGCTCATCTCGCCACATGAACAGGATGAGATCGATATTTCTGACATTCTCAGAGATCGACATATTTTTCTATGTAGGATCTGGAACTGACAACAAGAAAACAATAAAATGGTATGGATATGTAAGATTCCATCTTGAGTAAGTAGGATTTCTAGGAATAGAACATATTTTATATGTTCCATATTTGAAAGTAAACCTACTTTCAATTACAGCTTTGGAAGATGAAGGCTATGTAGTCACATTATAGAATGGCTAGGTACTTGTGTATTTAAGGGAAGCTACTCAAGACACAACAATCATGCTTGGTGTTCACAAGGAGAGGTTATATAGGTTACTAGGAAGACCTATAATGGCATAATGGTTTCTTGGATATAGCATCATATTCTTCGTTAGATTCAATGTCATATTCAACATCAACGTCAGAGGCATTGTCAGAGATAAGAAGTTGTGAGACTCCTTCAAATACTAAGGGGAGGATGAGTCCATGAATAATCCATCCATCAGAAGAGATTTCATTGTAAATATGCATATTTGTAAATGTAAGCTAATATGCATATGTAGATATCTCTTAAATCTATTTCTAATGTTGTATTAGAAGGCTTGTAAACCACTCATTGTAGATTATAAGAGTGAGAGGAATTTTGAAAAATTTCTACATAGCCACCTTATATGTTGATAAGAGTGAGAGGAATTTTGTAAGAGAATTTCTATATAGTTTCCTTATATGTTGTTAAGAGTGAGAGGAATCTTGTCAAAAAGACTTCTATATAGCCACCTTACATATTATTTGAAGTGAGAGCAATCTTGTAAAAGGGTTTCTATATAGCTGCTTTGTTGTAGGAGTGAGATGGATCTTATATTGATTTCTAAGCCTTTCAAAAACAATATAGACAATTGTATTGTCTTGTTATCAACTAATGGGCTACATATGGACCAAATTGTCTAAGTTAACATTCTTATTCTGAAGTACCAAAAGCGAAGGAACAGAAGGATGCAGGTAGCTAGAACATGTAGATCGAAAGAGGGAAGACCATCGAAGCTATGTAAATCTTCCTTGAGCTGGTAAAGGATAAATAATCTTCTTTGTAAGAGGATGCAATTTATAAGCATCTTCAAGATATTATGTCATGTTCTTGTAGATGTATACCTTGAGCAGAATCAGTTCAGTAAAGATGGTTACAATACAAATAGAATTGTTTTCAAGGTAGGAGAAAGGAAATGGATAGGGAATTCATTCAGAGAATCCTACATAGACATCCACGGTACAGGTACATAGAGTCCAAAAGGGCAAGGCATAGATCAACATTCGACTTGGTTTCATGATTGGTCGAGATAGACTATCTTCAACAAAGAAGGAGATGGGAGTGGATGTTGAATATAGGATTCAGATCCGTATATTGTAGAGATACAGTGAGTAGAATTTTTTTATGAAGAAATTTATGAGCCAGAACCATAGCTATATTCTATTAGCACAAGTGCCAGAGTCATAGCCATGTTCCAGAGAAGAATACAAAAGTACATTGATCTAATATCTCAAATCTAAGATCCAAGATGAAGACTAAGTCCCGGAATATTCAACAAGATGGAAGAGTGAAGAAGCTTCATCATCACTAAGTTATTGTATGAGAGAATTACAATAATATGGAAGAGTGAATAAGAGTTATCATCACTAATTTGTTGAAATATTCATACTTTTGGAGGACCAAAACTTCTTCAGTAGGAAGGTGTGATCCAGGAAGGCTCACAAAGGTCTAGGAGGATCTAGAACGCTCACAGTGGTCCAAGAGGATCCATAAAAGCTCAAAATTTGAACTTCTCAAATGATATTGAAAACACCATCAATGCGTAGATAACGGTGATATATTTCCAATGTCAAAAAAATCACCTCAAACAAAGTTTGTATGAAAAATTTATGGATGGTCAAAGTTCAAGTAAAACTAGGGAAAAAGGCAAAAGTCAATAGGGTCAAGGTGACACATGTCACCACTGCAAGGGTGACACGTGGAACGATCGTACATTCCATACAGTGCTGACGAGGGCAACCTCGCAGGTGAAATGTGATAGGAAGATGATGTGGCATATTGAGTTGGCAAGGTGATGTGGCAATTCGTACAATCCAAGTGGACTAGTAGTGTGTTGACAGGTGGCAGAGATAGACCAATGAGAGGCTTCAACGTGGAATCCTCCCATTGGCCATTAATGGTTCTTGGTTAATTTTTATCAAAATTTGGGAGTCGATGGGGGTTGAACCCGCGACCTCCCATAACCTTACACATACCTTCGTTATCATTACACCGCTGCACTTACTTCTTAACCATATGTGGAACCATATATATTTAAAGTTGTAAATTGTAATGAATGAGTGGAGAAAGGGTCGAGGGCTAAGCCCTCTACCCATAGTTTATGATCACATGTTATGTAATATAACCAAATCCATATTCCTTGGAGGTCTTTAAACCATATGCCAACGTATATTAGTATATGGTTATAACCATATAACAACAAAACAACCAAATGTGCATTGTGGTGGATCGAACCTAGAACCTCTTAGCTATATTCACGGGGTCTTAACCACCACGCCACGTGAACCACTTGTTACAACAACCCACTAATATTTGTTAAATGTTAATGCTTGTGTTAGCGCGGAGATTGGGGTCGGTGCCCTATTTATGGGCACAGATCCCGAGATTGCACACTTGCCAATGTAATATAACCAACGCCATATTCCACGGATGTCATTAAACCATATTCCAATGTATATTAGTATATGTTTATAACCATATAACAACAAAACAACCAAATGTGTATTGTGGTGGATCGAACCTGGAACCTCCAAGCTATATTCACGGGGTCTTAACCACCAGACCATGTGAACCACTTGTTACAACAACCCACGAATATTTGTTAAATGTTAATGCTTGTGTTATCCCATAAGACGGGTACGGTTGGGGACCGTGCCATATTTATGGGCATGGATCTTGAGATTGCACACTTCCCAATGTTGATGCAAAGCCCAATGTAGGCATGGATCCTCATTCCAAGTACGATATGGATTACATAGATTTGTGTGCAAGGAGAGGAGCCTAATTTGGTATTGTCTTGATATGTGTGCCATGAGGTATATTGTCCAAACATAGGCATGTTCATATTCATTTTTCTCATTTTCCAAGTGTATTTCAATGGTGATGTTATTTTTGTGCAAAGAGGTCATTTGTAAAATTATTAGTCCAGATTGCCATTAATGAGCGCCATAGTGCGTTGTTTGGCATGTAAAGAGGGTAAAATTGAGCCAATTCAGAATATGGTCGAATTTATATTCATTTTTCTCAGGTTTTTGTTATTTTTGAGCAGCATAATTAAAGAGAGTCCATAAAATTGGCTTTTGTAAGTCCATGTTGTAATGTAATTTGACATTTTGAGATGATAAGGGGCAGTCTTACTGTCGAGAAGGGACTTAAAGATGAAGTAATATATGTCATCAATGTTGTATATTTGAGTTCTTTTATTTTCTGTTGTGTTATCTCATAATTCTTCAAATTAATCATCATTTAATGAGATTTTGGATAAGAAGCACATCATCATTTTTTTGCAAATCACCTCAATACGATCAAGAATTAATTACAAATCATGTTAGATGCTAATATGTATTAAAGGAATAAGTGGTATCTAGGGATTTTTGAATCATACAGGAACCTGTGGCTGAGGATAATCCAGGTTGGAAAAGTCCAATCTAGCTAATTTCTCTACCAACAAGTTCATCTTGTGGTCCACAAGATCAACTTGGAGCTACATGTCATCCAATTGGAAGATTATTTCTTGATGTGCTTCATTGCTCTCCACTAGGACCTTCCCCATCAACATTTTTAAATGCCAATAAAGATCGATAGTCTTGAAATATTAGGATTCTCGAGCTCTGGTGGATCTAGGATCAGGAACACAGGATCGAGTAAAGTAATTTACTTCTTCATTGGAGTTCAAATGCTTGAGAACACAAACATCTTCCTCGACCAAATGAATCTCAACTTGAATATTTCGGGGGGTATGGGTGTGATAGGCATCAACAATATTTTTTGTAGTGTTTATGTCCCAAGAGAGAGAGGTTTGGTGTCGACCACCCCGAGAGAGGAAGTGAGAGCTTCCACGAGCCATGGAGACCGATAGGAAGGAAGGGTGCAGGGAAAATCAAAGATTAGCTGAGTCGGGAGGTTTAGGGATGGCATATAACCAAGTGAGGCAAAAGGAGATGGAAGCAGAGTGGGAGAGAAATGGGAGAAGTTTCCAAAGGGAGGGGCTTAAAGGAATATCATATCACCTGAGAGCAGCAGAGGTCGTGGGAACTTCCATAATCATCGTCGGAGGTGCCATTATGAGAAATAAACTCCAACAATGTATGATGAACCAAGTGAGGATGAGCGCGAGGATCCATAAGCGGATGAAGGACACCGACAAGTGGGGGCACAATTGAATATAATGGTACATTCAAGTTAATGAAGGAGGGGCCGACTAGGTGTCCTAGGAGAGGATGCGAGAGGGATAATTAGTCATGGATATCGAGGAGCAGCTCTCACATCGAAGTGCATCCCAAACACCCAATCCAAGATTATATATATATATATATATATATATATATATATATATATATATATAGAGAGAGAGAGAGAGAGAGAGAGAGACATGTCCAAAAATGGAAAAAAAGTTATAGAAAAGTAAGCCCATTGTTAAAAAAAATATCCTTACTAGCACTATGATGTTTTCTTCCCTATTTTCTAAATATTTCTTCTTGCTTTAGTTATAAAAGTACTAACATGACTAGTGTAAAGTTTGTAAAAGACATTCAATATACAAGTGGATTTTTGTGATACATAAGAAAATTTGATACTAAGTGTTTTCTTAATGCTAAGTGTTATTCTATAAGGTATGATATTATAATATATGATAATTAAATTTATTGTATGTTTTCCTATGTTTTAAAGTTTTTGAAAAAAAAGTTTGTAGATCATTTGTTTTCTAAAAAAAATGTTGAAAATGTAGATTTCGGCACTGCTTTATTTAGAAATTCATATTTTTCATGCAATTTTAGGGAACCTAGGGAATATTCTCTTAATTTGTCATTTAATTTATAAATTTATGGTGCATTTTGTAACAATGTTGATAGTTATTAGCACAACTTTAGGCCAAGAGGGAAAGCTAATAACATACTTTAATAAGAAGTTGAATGCTGCAAAGAAGAACTACTCAATTTATGATTTGGAGTTTGATGTGATAATGTGAGTAATGAAGCATTGAAGGTGTTATTTTCTACCAACTGAGTTTGTGGTGTAGATAGATCACCAAGGGTTGAATAATATTGACATATAGGCAAAGTTGAGCCAATGACATGTCAAGTAGGTGGAAGTTATACATTTGTGGTGAAGCATAAGGTAGGGAAGGAGAAAAAAACTATAGAAACATTGAATAGAAGAGCATAATGTTTGAAGACAGTGAAGAATGAGACAGTAAAATTTGAGACAATCAACGAGATGTATGAAAGTGATCAAGATTTCCTATAGATTATTGTGAAAATTCCCAAGACTTGGGTGACTAAAGTCCATATGATTTCAATCAAACAAGTAGATTGTTGAATTTAATTATTGCATAAATAAATTTTAGACCGTAGCATTAATCATGCAATAGATGGAAATCAAATAGAGGAAGCATAGAATAAATTACGCACATACACATGGAATTTCTCCTTCAAATGTAGCTTTTCATTCCTTCAAAAAACTTACAAGGAAACTTCCATGAGCTACCAAAAAATAACACTAGACATATACCAAAAAATATCTCAAACTGAGTGGAACAACTTGTTGGGAGAGTACAACTCATTATATGGTTGTATGGACGTCGATACAATTATATGTGTACGGTATTGTTCATACAACTATATGGAATTTCGTACGACTGTACATAATTCTTCTATACACTGTACGGACTGCACAACACTGTGTGCTTCCAAAAACGTCTATTTTCTTATTGTCTTCTCTCTCTCCCTCTATGATGCTCAACCTGCTCAACTTTTCAAGTGTACAAGTGTGTACGAATTCTCTATCTTGACCTGTCTTTATAGTTTTAGCTGAGACCAAAACCCTAATCTATTTCTAATATTACTCCTAGTTTAAGTCATGCATTCATGAAATACACTTTTTAGACTCAACTGCTAAAAATAAGACTTTCACTTTTTAACTAAAGTGAATTACAAAATAGAATTTACTTTTTGAAAATAGAATTACTTTTTGAAAATTACTTTTCAAAAATATCCCGAACTACTCCACACATTCACACGGAACTTGTGTGAAAATTCTTATTCGAGCTATAATTCTCAACACTCCCTCTTACTGAGGAATGAATTATGCACCAATTTAAGTTTGTCTCTGAATGCTTCAAACTTCCCTTTTTCAAATGGATTGGTTAGAGTATCATCTACCTATTGATTCATGGGGATATATTGGAGCTTCACTACTCCATTTTGAACTCTTTGGAGGTATAATCTCCCCTATTATTCGATCTCAAGACTTTGATCTTCTTCCCTGTCTAGTTTCCAAATAAATCTTTGAACTCTTGAAACCTATTGAATACCTCATCCTTGGTATTTAAGATTTATATCCAATTCTTGTGAGAGAAATCATCGATAAAGGAAACATAATACTTGCTTCTTGTTATTGATGCTACTAACATTAGTCCACAAACATATGAATGTACTAGGTCTAGAATCCCCTTAGACCTATGCTTTCTACTTTGGAAAGCAACCTTGGCATGCTTTTCAAGTGTGCACCCTCTACATACACCATGTTGATCAATACTAAACTCTAGAAGATCTATGACTATCTCCCTTAGAATAGGAAATTCCCTGTGATGCAAGTTCCCCATCATCTTGTGCCATCACTCACACAAGTTATCATTGTTATGCACCAAGGCTTGAACGGGTTCCCTACAACCTGTACAAATTACCTTCTCTAACCAGTATTACTTGAGTTGTATTTGGTCTAGAATCCTTCAACATGATGATTACATGTTGGTTCTTGAACTCAACTGCAAATATTTTGTCCTCCATGACCAAAAATGAAAGTTACTTCTTCTGAGACCTGGTACAAACATGACATCATCAAAATCTAAATAATTACCTAAATCAAGTTGGAAGTGTTGGAAATGTTTAACAGGTAGCATATGCTTGTCATTGATGGCAAGTACAGCAATGAAGATGGCATGAATACAGGAAGAATGTAACAGACAGGCACCATAAGTATTTTGGGAAGAAGCTGTAGAGCCACCTCGATAAGATCAGAAGAGATAGTGCAGAGGATGTTTGGTATGTTTTACAGGCAACGTAAGCTTGTCCTTGATGGCAAGAACAGCAGTAATGATGGCATGAGTACAGCACCGATGATCAACAGGAAAATAGAAGATAAGTCCAGGAAGATTGAATGATTGAAGGCAACGCTAGCAAGTACAACAGTGAAGATGGCAGGATCAGAGTGTACATTGATGGAAAAACAGGAACAATGTAAGCTCAGGAGGAATTAGCACAGAGTCGAATGAAGTGAGTAGGTGTGCACCAGGGATGAGGTTAACTCATGACTAAAGCTTAAGGGAGATAGCGTACTTAGGATCACAGGCGGATCAAAGGTCGAGGCCTTTGACACTTAGAAATTCTTCCAAGCAAGAAGGATGTGTAAGCTTGGAGGAGAAGCATCGGTGATCGTTGGATCCCATCCCAAATTCTCGATGACCATCAGATCTCAATGTAGACAAGAGGAGCGCACAGATATGGAGGATAGATCTCAGGCGTTAGATCTGAGTGCAGGGTCCGACCACCGTTGGATCGAGGAGAACCTGCNATCACAGGCGGATCAAAGGTCGAGGCCTTTGACACTTAGAAATTCTTCCAAGCAAGAAGGATGTGTAAGCTTGGAGGAGAAGCATTGGTGATCGTTGGATCCCATCCCAAATTCTCGATGACCATCAGATCTCAATGTAGACAAGAGGAGCGCACAGATATGGAGGATAGATCTCAGGCGTTAGATCTGAGTGCAGGGTCCGACCACCGTTGGATCGAGGAGAACCTGCACGTTCTTTAAAGTGCAAGGAGAAGAGGGCTCACAAATCCTGACAGCATGAGGGCCATCAGATCTGAATAAAGACAAGAAGAGTGCGCTGAAGAGGAGGATAGATCTCAAGCGTCAGATCTGAGCACAGGGTCCAACCACTGTTGGATCGAGGAAAACCTGCACGATATTTAAAAGTGCAAGGAGTAGAGGGCTCACAAATCTCGAAAGTAGGAGGACCGTCCATCTCAGGGGGTTATGTGGACCATTGATCCAAGACCATTTCAAGGATCGAGTGCTGGAGATGTCAAAGAATATTGACATCAAGAATCTCGAAATCGCGATGTGTGAAATCCCGACTGAATCTAAACCGTCAGATCAAGATGTGATCTAGACCGTCGACCCGACTCACGTCAGCACACCACGTCAGCTAGGAACACGTGGCACAACCAGGTAATGACAAGTGTCAGACTGATTCAACATGCCAAGCACATGTAAGTCACGAATCAGGGTGACACATGGCAGTTATTTAACACATGTGACATCAGCAGACTTACACCATGACGGAGTTTCGAGGATCGTGTGTTGGAGATGTCAAAGAAACAATGCAACAGGAATCCCGATTTGTCGATATGCAAAATCGCGACTTAAATCACAGTCGTTGAATCAAGATCAAATCTAGACCGTTGATTCTAGTCAATGGAGAGGCATCAGGGATCGAGAATTGGACATGTCAAAGAATATTGACATCAGGAATCCCGATATCGCGATATGTGAAATCGCGATGTAATCTGAGTCGTCAGATCAAGCTTTGATATGGACCACTGATTCCAGTCAATGGAGAGGCATCGGGGATTGAGATTTGGACATGTCAAAGAATATTGACATCAGGACTCCCGATATCGCGATATGTGAAATCGCGATGTAATCTGAGCCGTCAGATTAAGGTTGAATCTGGACCGTTGATTCCAGTCCTTGTCGAAGTTTCGGGGATTGAGAGTTGGACATGTCAAAGATTATTGACATAAGGAATCCTGATATCACGATATGTGAAATCGTGATGTAATCTGAACCGTAAGATCAAGTGTTGATCGGAGGGCTACTGATGCACAACACAGTGAAACTACCAGAAACCATTGATGGCGTCTGCTAGAGAATTCAAAGAGACCCCTATCTGATCACCAGAGGAGATGAAGAGTCTCCAAACTTCATCCAAGTGAAGGAATACTATTCTTATAAGGGATTGACATATGGATGAGCATGGAAGCCTGTAACTAAAACAGAGAAGGTGAACTCGACTGTCACAAAGAAGACGAAGAGTCTCAACTACCAGAGAGGCTGAGGAATCTCAACATAACATCCAGTGATGTTGAACGTGTGGGAAAACGGCTAGAGAAGCTGAAGAGTTACGATGATGATCACGCAGAGCACTCGAGAGGTGGAGGAGATTGGCGTGGTATGAGCATGCAAAGGAATGGTGAATATTGCATGCACAAGATGCACAGAAGCTATATATACACGGTACAGAGAAGGGATGGGGTTGTTATTGTTGTTGGAGTTTTTTGTGGTTGTTGTTGTTGAAGGTGATTCATGTGTGAAGAAGGAGGAGAGTGCAGCAGCTGAATAGCACAGAAGAGGAACTGTGCAGTGAATGGACATGGTGCACAGAGCATAAAAAGTGGAAGAACAGACAGTGCAAGTGATGTGTACAGAAAGGCAATGAGGCAGACAAAGCAACGAAATGCAGCAGAACAGTGATGAGTCCGGTAAGCCATTGTTGAACATCATATCACTGTAATAAGTTTCAATAGAAAAGATTTATATTTCAGGGTGGTTGGGTGGAGCTAGGGAGGACTGGTGTCCTCAAAGGTTCAAGTGGGTGCTTGAACACAGGGAGTTGGTGCTTCCTTCTAGTTGGTGCTAGAGAAACCAAGGAGTTGGTGCTTCCTTCTAGTTGGTGCTAGAGAAACTAGGGAGTTGGTGCTCCCTTCTAGTTGGTGCTAGAGAAACCAGGGATTTGGTGCTTCCTTCTAGTGGGTGCTAGAGAAAACAGAGAGTTGGTGCTCTCAGCAAGTTGCAGCTTGCAAAGCTGAGGTTGTAGCCTCATTATGAGTTGGTGCTCATATGTATGATACTGTAAAGAATGCAACTATTACTTATCATATAAATAAAAAGAGGTTTTTACCCTGTATGGGTTTCCTCGAGAAATATTTGTCTCTGTGTTTCTCTTATATGTGACTGATGTTGAATGTGCCATTGTTTATTTCCCTGCATTAATGTGATCATCATTCAGTGTTTCTG
>JASDQU010815254.1:0-12534 GCA_032191745.1 Picea mariana
TGCATTATATCGTTGAATTATGCAAGGGTTATGTTAAGACCATTTAAACTAAATTGTAATTTTAGTATTAGATATCATATGAATATAATGGCCGTGTGGTCTTATCATAATGCTATTGAATCTTAGTTAATGATGATTTATAAAATATGAGGTTTCTTGAACTAAGCACCATAGAGTATTATGGTTAGTAAATGAGGTTTCGTGTTCACTCGTATCATGCTGAACTTGGTGGGTCATTATCTGAGTCCTTTTGCCTTGCGCCTTCCGTAGAGGACGGGTTGCTCATTTACTTATTGTTGTGCTTGACTGTGGTAATTTCATTGCGTGGTATGCTTGTGTTGGGTGGGATGTAGACACCTCCATGTAGCCTAGTATATAAGCCTGTGTGTGTGATTATTTTGGTGTAAAGAATCCTGTGTTGTATCAAGAGTCTCGGGCCCTTTAAAGGCAGGGTTTCCACTCTTGCGACACCCTTGACGGAGATTACCAGTTTCTGCCTGAGCAGTCAGCTAGGAGCCTATCTGACCTTCTCTCTTTTCAGAGCAGAGAACTAAGATTAAACGCCCTGCTTTCCTGTGCAGAAATGGTAAATTCTACTACTATGGATTCTTCCTTTTGTGTTCGTACTGTGCATAACCTAGTATGTCGTTAAACGTTTGCAGTTACCTGTTGTGCACCTTAAGCCTTCTGGTTGTGTCCATCGTGGTTGCGTCTTGTTGGTTGTCGTGTGGCAACGTAGGGTCAAGTGTGTATGTTCCTTTTTACACGCGCGCACACACCTTAAACAAAATAATTTTTTTATTTTTTATTTTTGCACTTGTTAGAGAGTTGTTGTCGTAAGGAGGACGGTCGTTACACCTTCTCTTCCTGTGCATGTGGCTGGTGTAGAACCCTTCTGCACTGATGTAGATCTGAACTAGAATGGTGTGGGGGAGTATTTCATCCCCGAGACCAAGCTAGGTGGAATATTTCACCACCGAATCGTCCTCTAGGGTTTGTTAAGTCAAAACCCTCAAAACCCCCAAGGTGTGGGCTCTCTAGATAGAAGCCAGATATCAAAATGATAAACATACATGAATGAATGAATAGAGTCCCTTGCCTCTTATTTATACTTTCTTCATCCCCTTGTCTCTCCAAAGTGACTTTTATTTTTTAATTATTAATTAATTAATTAAATCACTTTAATTAATTAATTAACCTTTTTACCTTTAAAAAATGCCTTATCTCTCCTAGTGGCTTCCCTGGCCACTGAAAGACACTTCTCATCATCATATCATGTAGTCCTATTCCTCCCGATTCCAATGAGCTATTACACTGAGAGGTTCCTCCTAGTATTGTGGCCAAAATGACCTCTTCAGTGAATTTAATTAACTTATAGCTCAAAATACTCAAAATCATGGAAATCGTCGGAATGAAATGGAACCAAAGCCAACCTATGAAGAATGGATCATAATGATGAAATCAGATGAGAAATGCAAGCCAGACCCCAAAATGCCTCTCAATAATATCTGTACTCACTATAACCTCCATCCGGCTACTCTGGTCAACATAACCCTCTGTAATGTAATGATGTCCCAAAGTGGGGACATTACAGTCCTCCCTGCTAGAAAATTGCTTGTCCTCAAGCAATAACCAAATCCCCTCAAGTATAATACTAGGATCCCATGTCCACTTGTGGGACACACAGTAGATCTCATCCAAGGATGAACTATCATGCACTCTGCCCCCTGGGTCCCATATCAAGACGTGAACTGCAAGCCCCTGGGAAGCATAATCATGAAATGTATCAACACCGTGAAACTCCTGCTCATGACTCATGGCCTCATCCCTGACTGAGTCCATCCTCCAAGATACTACCAAGATCAACACGTCCTCCATCAACTACCCATGCTGATGCCATAATGAGGTACTTCCAGACCTCCGTGAGACACCCTCAAGTGATGTGCTCTCCTCAACACTGAAGCTCAATGGAAAGTCAGAACAACTTTCCCCTGCAAACGTACACTCACCCCTGTCATTCAGTGAAATTCTCAATCCTGCAATCCTTGGGTCCCATGCTAGCCTCTGTCAAAGATCATCATGATGACACTGCACTATGCTGACCATGCCTGACTACTCCTTGTATATATACCGGATCCTCCACTCTTAGATCCTCAAGCTAAAGTACCTGTGGCACTTGGACCTGATGTCAAGAAGCTGCATCTGTAAGAACATCTTTGTGGAAGTAGTACCTGCCCAACCATCTCCATGCCCGATCATGATGATCAAGAGGGAGAATGTCTCGCTCCATAGGATAAGTACCTACAGGCCCATTCCAATCCAACCCAAGGTGGAGTGTGTGTCTCTCTGGCGCAACCTGGGTCAACATGACGTAAAACATCCTGCTAACAAAATGAACTCCCAGATCCCATGGCAAACTTAGAAGTTTATCACTTCTAGTCTCCGCTAGTTGCTCCTGTGTCGGACTGATCACTGTCGAAAGCCCTCTGTGTTCATCTGTTATCACCTGGCCTATGATGCTCACCATCACACACCAAGTCTCAACTGTCTGCCTAACACGGTCCACCTCTGAACTGTTGTATGTCTTAAAAGTACTCTTGTTAGGTGGTCTCGGCCTACTCACTCTCCATGCCCTCTGCCACTGCCTATCTCTCCTCATGTTGTTGTCAATGATAAATATGCCAGGAAAGGCTAACATAAACCTTTGTAGCTGACTGTAGACCTGTAAAACATCACATGATTTGGTCAATCCCAAGGATTCAACCAAAAGCTCGTCCACTGGTATCCATGGTACATACTGTCATGTGATCATCACTGACTCCCAATCGTCGAGTACAACCGAAAGTAACTCTTCCAACTGCTGGTCCACCAACCTATACCTCTTGTCTCCCATGTGACTGCTGATACGGTGAAGGTGGTCTCCCCTAACTATGTGATGCTACAAAGGAGTGGCATCTGGATGCTCCCCTAAGTGTGTCTCCTCCCTGCAAGGCAATACACCCCTCTGGATCCCACCATACATATCGACATGTCTCTGTGAGCTATCACTCACCACTGTATGCTCCGACATACTCATGCCGCATCATAGATCCTAGGTGTACTACTGGATCAACCTCTCTCTGAAGGTCAACCTCTCTCGAAACACAAATGGAAGGGTCCTCCATCAATTGGTGCTCCTCTGCTAGACCACCATCATCCTCTAGCCATGTGACCGAAGGACATATCTGACTGTCCACTAGGATAGATGAAGTGGATCTCTAATGAATCTCCTCAAGAAGCTCCTCTGATCTGGACTCTGACTCTTGAAGGGTTGTCTGTGTGCCTCTCAAGAATCCTCTAGTGCTCTCCAACTCCTGAGTGAGTCGGTCCACCTCCAACTCCTGCTCCCTCAAGGCCCTGTGATACATCTCGCCAATCCCCAGTAGGTAGTCCCTGTCTGTCAACAACTGCTGGTAGTCAGTCCTCATCGAAGACACTCTCTCCATGAGGGTATGAAGGTCATCCATGGAAAATCCCTCATCTACACTACCATGTGCCACCGATGCCCTCCAACAATAATCGACCACCAATGCATGTGTGTCATCAAAACTCCTAGTGACTGCCATGATCATATCCTCACTGACTCTCAGTTGTCCTGCTAAGTGGTGTGACTCCTGATCATAGTCATGTTGAGGTGACACCTCACGTCTCTCACTGCTAGTGCCATCACTGGAATCCCCAACACCAATCTTTGCAGAAGATAAAGTGATGAACTGCCCACTGTCTACTGTGCCACTGGGTCCTCTTGTATGCCACTACACCTCATCACTAGATGTTATCTCCCTCTGAATCACACTGTATCCTGTATGAGAAATTGTATCCTCCTATGCACTCACCTTGCTACTATCATCTGCACCTGGATCCCATATAGATGTGTCTAGACACATGCTATGGTCATCCTGACTAATAAAGAGTGCATCCTCATCAATGCAGGCTGATCCTAGAAGTAAGTGCCCCATCAACCTGTCAGTCTCCACAATATGATCAACTAATGGAGTCTCCAAAAGCTGTGACTCAATCTCCTCATGTTGATCTGTATGTGTAAGATCAACTGTCTGCATGTCTTTTATATCCTCCTAGATCTGTGGATCTACATGTCCATGGTGTGCATCCCTCACACATGGCTCCTCCATCACATCTGAAATGCCACTGATATCCTCATGTGACATGGATATCATGGGTGTCTGAAAAGATGACATATGTGTCACGCCCCTCCTAGGAAGCTCATCATCCCTAGGTGCTAACACGTGTGAATCCCCACTAGTGTCTCCACTCTGCTGAGGTGTAGGGGTCATCAACACCATGTGATATGTCTGCTGAAATGCAGGTGATGTCATCATGTTCATCCGACTGTCTATCCACTACACAAGGGTTTCCATCCTCTCTAAGTGTGCCATAATCACTAGTATCTACAAGTGTGCAAGAGTCACTATCCTCCTCAAGCGTGTCAGAATAACTAGCCTCTGTACAAGAGTCACTAGCATCATCGCACTACTCCAAATAAGCATATGTCGCTCCATCCTCACAGACCTCATCATCACTGTCATAGTGCACCTCAATAATATGCTTCTTACCCTTACCCCTACACCTATGATCTGGTTCCCAAGGCACCTTGCAACTGTAGCAAAGTTGCGTGCTCCTAATGGGTGTAGGAGTGCTCTATTCTTCCTTCCATCCATTAGCTATTCCCTTTTGCAGTTTTCTAATCCGTTTGCTATTATGTTTTATGTTGGCCATCAAATCGGCTAAGTCCATTTCCCATCTAGCTTCTTTGGCTCTCTTTTCCTCTATAACACCAATCCAATGTGTAACCTTATCTTTTCTCCAATTACGATTTTTATAGGATACAAACTGAGGGAATGTTAATAGATCTCTGAAAATCAGTTTGAGGGTTTGATATTCCCTCTCACAATCAACAATCCTTCCAGTAAAATCCCACACATCCATCTCTCCTTATGGAAGACCCTAAGGCTGGTAGAAGTTTAGGCTCTGATACCATTGTAATGTTCCCAAGACAACATGCCAGGAACATCACAGTTTTGGGTGTCTTTTTAAACTTTTACTGGTTGTGGCATTTCGTCAAACACTTTGTTGATTTACTTGTTTGTATGTGTTTACTTGCAGGTTGACCTCTTGATTTCGGCCTTAGGGTTTATGATGATGAATTTATATATGTGTTGCAGTAATAAACAAGAAGATACTGTAATGGAACATATCTCAACCATATGCAAGATCAACAATATGATAGACAAGCCAAAACACCTCAAATCTGATTTTATTCATAAATAGAAGAACCTGATACAATGAAGATGTCGATCTGGAATGCTCAATAGATGGATCCAATAACACATTAAGAGATGCTACAAAATGCTCCAAGAAGATACTACAAGCCTCCAAAGGTTGAATACACCATGAATACCATTACAAGAAAGATCTGGGCCGTATGAAGTATCAACCCCCAAGCTGGAAGATGCCACACCCTACTGGATCACTGAATAGCCTCAACAATTTGGCACTGCTTCCAAAGATGTCCAATCACTCTAGTAAATATGACAAACAGTAGATCGGGTAAAGGCAAGAACAACCCAGGTGCTCAAATCTCCAAGATCCCTCTCAAACTCATGGATCTGACTCTCCTCCAAGGAATGGTGCGCCCCCCTATATGCCTGAAAACCTAGATAATTCGGCCCAGTTGAAGAGGCCTCCAAATGAGTCTGAAGAAGATGCCAAACTGTAGATCAGGATGTGTAGAGTCCCCTCCTGAAATATCAAACTGAAATACCAAGGAATGCTCCCCCAAATGTTGAATCCTCAAGTGGAGCTGCGCCATCCTGAAAACTATCAAACCCTACAATTTTGGCCCTGATAAAGGAGGACTCCAAATGCCCTGAAACTCGCTAGAAAGGTAGATCGGGACACTGCAAGTCACTGGGTGAAGTATCAGGGTCAGATCTGAAGTATAACCCCTCCAAACTGAATAGATCTGAATATCCAAAATGCTCTCCTTCTCTCCAATTCGTCCAATGCATCTAATAAATCAACTGCCTCATGAAACTCCCCCGAAATGCACTAGATCTGATGGCCAATACCCTGCAATGAAAACCCAAGTGCTAGAATATGTCGAAGTCCTTACAATCCCTTGGAACGAACCTCCCTCAAAGAATGGTGCACCCCCCTTGCTGGAAACCCCCAATGGCGCGTCCTCCTTCTCTTCCTGTGCCAGTGGTTGGTGTAGAACCCTCCTGCACTGATTTAGATCTGAACTAGAATGGTGTGGGGGAGTATTGCATCCCCGAGACCAAGCTTGGGACAAGCTAGGTGTAATATTTCACCACCTAATCGTCCTCTAGGGTTTGTTAAGTCAAAACCCTCAAAACCCCCAGGGTATGGGTTCTCTAGCTAGAAGCCAGATATCAAAATGATAAACATACATGAATGAATTAATAGAGGCCCTTGCCTCTTATTTATACTTCCTGCATCCCCTTGTCTCTCCAAAGTGACTTTTCTTTTTTAATTATTAATTAATTAATTAAATCACTTTAATTAATTAATTAACCTTTTTAACTCTGAAAAATGCCTTATCTCTCCTAGTGGCTTCCCTGGCCACTGAAAGTCACTTCTCATCATCCTATCCTATACTCATGTTCCTCCCGAATCCAATGAGATATTACACTGAGAGGTTCCTCCAAGTATTGTGCCCAAAATGACCTCTTCAGTGAATTTAATTAAATAGCTCAAAATACTCAAAATCATGGAAATCGTCAGAATGCAACGAAACCAAAGCCAACCTGTGCGGAATGGATCATAATGATGAAATGGGATGAGCGATGCAAGCTAGACCCCAAAATGCCTCTCAATAATATTTGTACTCACTATAAACTTCATCTGGATACTCTGGTCAACATAACCCTATGTAATGTAATGATGTCCCAAAGTGGGGACATTACATGCATGCCGTAAGAATACCCCCCCGAGAGACCATCAACATCCAAAAGGCAAAAATACAAACCCTTAAGCCACGAACTGGAAATCTCGTCTGCCTTCTTGCCACTGCACATTGTTTTTTGTATTAGAATTATGTCAGGATTGACCACCTCACACAATATTTTGAGGGCCAAAGTTTTAGGAGCGCCCCCTACTCCTCATGAATTGAAGAACAACATAATAATTTAGAATCCCTTTCCAGAGCCATCCCTGCTCTAAGGGCCCTTAGAATGGTAGTTTGTCTTCCAAACCTGATTTCTTTAGCTGCCTAAGACTGAGCTATATATATTTTCGATTTCCTTCCCGCTTGTCCCTTGGGAGCACCGTTTAAAGCCAAACCCCCATTATCCGCCACCTTTGGACCTAATTTCCCCTTGGATATAAGAAGATAATTTGACTATAGGCTGGAGCTTCGATTGGAAGTTCTAGAGGGAGAACGAGGTCTGGGGGAACAAGAAGAAGGGGAATTGTGAGAGGATTGAACATGGAAGACCTTCACCACCTTAGAAGTATGGCAAGGGGGAGCCAAGTCCAGGGGAGGAGCAACAAGAGAGGGAGAATGTGGTGGGTTAAGGGGAGAAATGATGGTAACAGAAGAAGAGGCTCCTGTCTCTTTAATAATACTCAAGGGGACTTCAATATTTTCATTTGGAAAGCCTCAAGAGTTATTATAGAAAACCTTACCCGTATAAACATTATGAGCTGTCACATTCTCGTTGCCACCCGAAGCACTTAGCTGATGTTGTTTTAACTCGAAGTTTCCCGCCAATCCATCGTCCATTCCGAGATCTGACTTAGAGTCCACCACCTCCTGTTTTCTTTTCCAGATTTTTGAGAAGGGGGGAAAATGTGCATAATTTCAACTACATTGAGATTGTACATGTCCCACAATGTGGCACCCATAACAATGGAAAGCGATCCTCCAATAATCTATTCTTTGCCTGACAGAAAGATTCCTCCACACTAGATCAATTTTTTCATGCAAACCTTCACCTGCCTCTGCATTCAATTGGGCATGAACCGCCTCTACAATCAATTGAGAACCTCAGTTCTGGAGATTGTTCTTGGGATTAGATTGCAATGGGAGATCCAACGGGCCCCTATATGAAGCTCTTTTTAATCGCTGCATATGAATGAACTCATATTCGGATAGGAAGATCCCTCCTGTACCCATGCCATCAACACCAAGTTCCAGTAGTTCATCGTCCATTTAGGTTGGTTGATCCCGAGAGGAAAAACAACCGTCCGATCCAATGCACCTACCAACATGCATTAACTAACATACGAACTACTTCGTTGGTTGAGACTGGAAGCGTAGAATTTGATGGCTCGAAATTCATTCACACGAGGAGAGATAAGAAACATTTGACATATCTATGACGTCATTCATAGAAACAAAAATAGAATACGTCGAGGCCCCTCTAACCAAGGTAAAAACCACCATTGAAGGTATAGACCAGGGCCTTAAACCATAGAAAAAAGAAATAATAGACATGATGCCTCCCTCGACTGCCGAACTCCCATCGAAACCCTAAACCCCTTCAGCCCTGATTCTCCAAATTTATTGACTTTCCAAAAATTCAAGCAATAATAGAGATGATGCCTCCCTCGGCTGCCGAACTAGGGCCGAACTCCCATCGAAACCCTAAACCCCTTTAGCCCTGATTCTCCAAATTTATTGACTTTCCAAAAATTCAAGAAATAATAGAGATGACGCCTCCCTCGGTTGCCAAACTAGGGCCGAACTCCCATCGAAACCCTAAACCCCTTCAGCCTTGATTCTCCAAATATATCGACTTTCCAAAAACTCAAGCAATAATAGACATGACGCCTCCCTCAGCTGTTGAACTAGGGCCGAACTCCCATCAAAACCCTAAAACACTTCAGCCCTGATTCTCTAAATTTATCGACTTTCCAAAAATTCTAGCACATCCATAACCAAATAAAAAAATATGTATATATATTGATCTGGTTATGGATGTGCTATAAATATAAGTATATATAGATATCCCTCACCACCTTTCAAATTTAATTTGCTTGGGCTAGAAGAAGAAGAATTTTTTATGCCAGTCATGAGTAAATGGGACAATTTCAATGGAACTTCATCTAAACATATTAGTGAACAATTTGTGGAAGAATTAAAATTTGTTAAATGAAAGGTACTAGAATGGTCAATGGAGAGATATACATTGAGTGACATTATACTAAAGGAAACAAAGGAGTCGATTGAAAGTATTTTTATGAAAATGCAAATGGGAATTTCAACACTGAGTAAATGTTAAGGGTTAAGGAGCTAGAAGCTATGAAGAAGAAACTTTTGCTGGATCGGGAAGTTGATTGGAGAATGAAGAGTAGGGCTACTTGGTTGGATTTGGTTGACTAAACAATTTTTTTTTATAAGTATGCTAATTACAAGAACACTAATACCATATGGGAAATGAGAAATGCAAAAGGTGCAATTGTAAGGAGCTTTAAAGAATTATCAGAGTTAGGTGTTCGACATTATAAATCCATCCACAAAGAGCCCGAGGGAGTAAAAATAACACTAATTGTGAAAGCATCATATTTCTTTCCTTGACTTGTTTATGACGAGGATAATTAGGAACTATATGAGGAAATAACAAAAGGAGAGCTCTTGAGAGTCCTAACTTCATCTCAAAAAGATAAGAGCCTAGGACCAGATGGTTGGACAATTGAGTTTTACTTAGTCTTTTATGATTTGTTGGGGGATCTCCTCACATTCAAGGAGGTGAGACTTTTTAGAAAATTCCTAGGATTTTTCAACACTTTCTTTATTTCTCTCACCCCTAAACATAAAAGCTATATCCTTTTGATGAATTTAGGCCTATTGAATTATGTGAATTATGTAATCACTCTCGTAAGATCATATCCAAAGTCTTTCCTATGAGGTTAAAAAATGTACTTTCCAACGCAATCTCTGCTGAGTAGTTTGGCTTTCTAGAAGAGAGGCAGATACATGAGGCAATTGGATTTACACACAATTAAAACCAAGAAAATGCATACAATGGTTGTAAAATTAGATTTATCCAAAGCATATGATATGATTTGTTGGTTATACATGAGATTGTTGTTCATTAATGTGGGGGTTTGTCTTCTAGTGGTGAACTAGATTATGGGATGTGTGACTTTGGTTTCACTTGTTATGCTTATAAATGGAGTATCGTCTTCTTTTTTTTTAGAATATCTAGAGGTTTAAGACAAGGTTTTCCATTATCACCTAACTTATTTTCGTTGATGGCATAAGGACTCAGTAGGTCCATTTTGGAAGCAAAAATAGGCATAGTCCTACTTGGTGTATGAATGGGAGGCAATGAATTTTTTACCCATTTACTATTTGTGGATGATGTTCTAATTTTTTTCCAATAGTTCAGTAGAAAAAGGTAGGAAGATGAATGGAATTTTACAATTATATCACAAGGCCACAATTATGGAGGTAAATTATTTAAATTCTGTTATTTATTTCAATGACCTGGGTGATATGGATGAGCAAAAGTTGAAAGTCCTTTTTTCCATTAAAAAATGTATTGTTCCAAGATGGCTTTAAGTACTTAGGCCTTAATAATAAACCTAATGGACATGGGAAAAATGATTGGCAATAGATGGATTTTCAGGGGAGGTAGATTAACACTCAACATGTATGTTTTGGAGGTAATACTTGTTTATTGGCATACACTAGCTCACATTCCAAAGGGTGTTCTAGTAAGGATATAGATACCATGTTTTGAATTATCATGGAGAGGTAAGAAGGATAAAGTAGGATTTCATCTGACAGATTGACATTCTATTGCAAATCCCAGAGCTAAGGGGGGTTAAATAACATACACTCTTTTGATAAATTATTAGTGGTAAAGAGTATGTGGAACTTGATCTCAAAGAACAACTTGTGGACGAGAATAATAGTCCAAAAATATATTGCACCACTCTCAATGATGGACATGATTATATCTCCAAGAAAGAGTATTAAAAATGTTTCCAACCAATGGAAGGCACTAGTTCAAGCCTTCCCCTTCTTTGGGCCATATCTGGTATGGAAAGTTGGAGGTTGTACATTTCATAGATTGGGTGCAGATGCAATTGTGGGTTGTGACAATGATATTTTCCTTCCTTAAGAACTTATTATGCATGTACAACAAAGAGGACTCTTCAAGTTGAATCATATTTCAAATTGTGTGATCACTTACATTTGGTATGAAGGATGGATGTCAACAAGGATGATTGGATTAAAAGGTGAGTATGCAAATCTATGGAATAAGTTCTTAAAGAAAATAAATGGAGCACATATAAGGTTAGAAGGGGATCCAAATGAAACGATATGTGTAAAAAACAATGCAGGTGGATATTACACTACCAAATTAGGATACGATCCTTTGTTGGAATTTGATGATGAGGACTGAGACTAATGGTGGTCCAAAATATAGAAGCACAAGGATTCTTTAAAGACAAAATTATTCTTGTGGTTAGTGTTGCATAGGATTAAAGTGCCAAGCTAGGCTTTCTTGTAGAAATGAGGGAGACGGGAACCAAGATTATGTGTTTTGTGTAGAGGAGTGATAAACATAGTGAACATGTTTTCATTCATTGTCCCTTTGCACAACATATATGGAGGGATGTTCAAAGATGAATTAGTATTCATGATCTATGGTAAGGTCTTTTAGTGGAGTTATGCTTAAAATCTAAATACCAAAGGCTAGAGTTAAAATTATTTCTATCGGTCCCCTTTATCACTACCTAGGGCATATGGCTGCCACAAAATGCACTTATATTTGAAAATACATATGTATAAACATTCTTAGTATTCTCACAGACATGTGTCATATTTCTTCACTGTAAGGTGACTAAAAAAAAACATCACACCCTAGATAGGCAAGCAAACTATTTATTGATAAGACCATTGTGTGGGGTTTTTTTGATGGGGCAAGTCAAGGCTCAGGACAACATAGTAGTATACAGCCTGAGTGGGCCTAATGGTTAAGAACATGTGTTTCCTCTTAAGAGGTCACAAGTTCAAATCCAGAGGGGGGTAGGGTATGTATACCTCTGTAGACTTTACCAGTCAAATCGCTGGGCGGAGGGGGGTCCCTTGTCACACAAGCAAGGGGGTCTCATACACCAATTTGGTGTGGCTTGGCCGTGACCTCAAAAATAGATTATTATTATTATTATAGAAGGGGTTTTTGGGGGGGAGATAGTCACTATATAAAATTTAAATCCAATATGGCGACCAACACAAACAATTATGTCGAATTGATGGCCATAAGAGGACTAATGAAAATTACAGTGGGTAAAGGCATTCTTCAATTGTAGGCATTCAATGATTCACATATGGTTATCAAATGGATGAGAGATGAACTTCCAATTCAAAGTGTGGTTCTTCATGCATTGGTAGAACGATTAAAGGTAATTAGTTAATTATTCTCTCATATAAAATTCACACACGTCTTACGAGAATTCAATACAAATATTGACTCATTATCTAAGGAGGGTTTATTA
>JASDQU010815255.1:21124-33506 GCA_032191745.1 Picea mariana
GTGATAAGACACTAAGGCCTATGTGAATGAGGTAAGCAAATGAAAGTGTACTAACAAAGATGTGTCATACTATTCAAACAATACAGTCTTGATTACTAGATTGCATAGTTATATCATTCCCACAATGCATCTATTTATGATTTTTATGCTAGGTATTACAAAGAGAGGATTGCCTAAAAATTCCTTCAATATAATGAAATATTACTAATTACTCATCCACATAAATGACAACAATCAGGGTTCTTTCGCCAGAGACTAGGATAACATATTTAAACTAGATATTAGATCCGTGAGAACATCATAAATGTTGAAGCAACTGAGAGCATGAACTGTGTAAAGGAGTGACATATTAACCGAGAGAATTAACCTCGACTCTGTGACTCCTAAATAGTGAAATCACCATGTAAACAACAATAAAAGTAAGGTAACATTTATCTCTTAATGAAATTGTTGTAACATATCATGCATCAATCTGATCCCAAAGAGAGAATGGATAAACAAAACACATAAACATTGGCCAAAGAACAACTATATCATCATCATCACATGTACTCTTAAACTCCGCAGTTTGAAAAACAAGAAGAGACCCTCAAACAATAACCCAAAGTGATAGCATTAGGACTTTTAATAAGGTTGTTGGAATTACCAAGGCATCGATTCGTCACTCAAGATAGTTTATAGCACAATACTCATCAAAATTTGCAAAAATGAGCCTTGTAACAATAAAATTTAGTGAGATAATAACTCTGTACTTTTAAGAAAATTTAGACACCTTTGCACAATGATCAAAACAGAAGTGATGTTTTTTCTTGTGAGGGATGTCATTGGACAATGATAAAAAAAAAATGAGACAAAGATTCCCATTCTAGAGAGGTCATTACTCATTAATTTACATCAATGTGTCATTGGACATGGTTTAGAGTAATAACACCTTTAATGTTGGACTAATAATAAATTTTAACCCTTATTTACACATGTATTCAACAAGTTAACCATATATGGGACACCAATCAACTAAATTGTTCATACTTATGATATCATTGTTTGTTATATGTGAGTGTAATAATCATTGGCAATACTTCAAAATTGCAAGAATGAACGATCTAATTAGGGTCAATACCATATGTTCCAAGAAAAAATATCTAGGGAATCCACAAGAATAATAATTCTTGTTTCTCTTCAAGGATACCTCAATTTGCAAGGGTTAGATAAAAAATATGTGGCAATGAAACTTATATTCAAAACCCTTGATATGATAGTACCAAATAACACCTTTTGAAGAGAAATATAGAATAAATAAAATCTAAACATTAGATATAACAATGAATCCCAAACAATCTAGACCAAAAATAGGACAAGGTGAACCCTAGATTGCAAAACAAAAGTAGAAAAGAAACAAAGAAAGGAAAAAATGATTTTGGTTTTTTTGGTGGTTGAAGACAAAGGATATACCAGTGCCTAGATAGGGCTATGAGGTCTCTACAATGTTGATGTCACTCTAAGGACTTCCTCTCATACTTTGACTCAGGCTAGAAGGTTCTCTTCAATATTTTGATGGGGGGATTGGTTCTTTAAGAATCCTCTCCAAGTACTAAAAAGATGATCTCAAAGGTTGTCCAAGGAAAAATGGAAGAGCCCTAGGATTTCCTACTTTAATGCAATAGAAAAAGTCTTCAATGGTCAAAGGGGTAAGGAAAGAAGACTATACCTTGAGTTACCCTTTTAAGTGGAGCATGATGCCATTCTTTGGCCTTGTAGTAGCTTTGTCCTCCAACAAGCCTGATTTTTGTTTATCTAAACCCTTGAAAAATAGCTAAACATTCACTTAGAAGAAATATGGATGAAAAAAAACTCTTGTAAGCTAGTTTTCTCACTAATCTCCAACAAAGAGAATGAGAGAGGCCTCCTCCTTTTATAGTCAAGGGGCTTCCTAAATACAATGTGCTAGCTTAATACCATGATCTCAAAACCATTGTCCTAGTCAAAACCCTAGGGAAAATACAATAAATGAGATAAAATATCCCTAGAAACCCTTTAATACAAGAGTTCCCCTCTCAAAATGGTCAACTACATAAACATGGGGCCACACATGTGGAATAGAGAGGCTTAGGAGAGATGTGCCCCTCAAAAAATGTGCCAACGTCTCATCAAGGAGTGAAAGGTGAGTCAAAGATGGTCCATGGACCCAAATGATCCTCTAACCAACTCCCTTGCATGTGTGGGACATCCAAGAGAGAATCCAATGGTAAGTGTAATGTGTGGTAGACTCAGTGTGGGTGTTCCTCAAGAAAATCAAGGTGGTCAATGCCACATCACCTACTGGTCAACCTAACCACTTGCAACTACTCCAACAACCTATAATTGTCTCCTCAAATGTATAAAAATATCTAACATATGGTCCAAGAAGAGAATAAAAATGCACAAGTGTGAGTGCAATGCTCAACTGTGTAAGGAGAACAACTCTGAGTGGTCCATGTGGCAAGTGTGATGACATGTCCCTATCATGCTTTGATGCACTGTCATAGATCCTAATGCAGTTGCATGTATCCCAATGTAGTACATGAATCCCAAGGAAAATGACATAGATCCCAATGTATGAAGATATGATCAAATACAAGTACATGGATCCCAATGTGACATCATGGATCCCAATGCAATGTCACATATCTCAAGGCATGTTACATGTATTCCAATGCAAGGTACCCACTTGGAGTGATGGGTCTAGTTTCTTGGAAATCCCATTAGATGATAGCACATAGTGATCTCTCTTAACACAACCTAACAAATAAGGGTTAGTTTTAATATTTGTGTAAGTTTTACCAAAGGGAAACAATATTAACCCTTATACATGTGACAAGTCCTAGGACAACAAGTATTTACAAATTACCTAGGTGAAATATAGGTAATGTTATGGATAAATATGGAAAAGGGAAGGTAAAAACTTCATGTGATGACCCTCAAAGTCATTTATATGCATATGTATTTTTATTTGTTCATCTAGCTTTCATGAGCTAGGATTTTTTTATACAATATATTTCAAGAGGGAGCTTTAACATTTAGTTACTTTTCCTCAACATTGTTTCTTACGACCCCTTTATGCCTTTTTCTTTATATGTTCATTACACTAAACAAGTCCCTTTTTCATTAGATAATGAGAAGAACTGTATAACAACAATATGACACCTTGTGAAGTTACATTTGAAGTTGTCACCCCTTGGGGGGGTAAAATTTGGCTCCTACTCGAGGACATGCACTCTAATGCTAGAGTGTATGAGAACTCCAAAATCTCCTACAGACTTGTGACCTACACACCATCTAACTTGACAAAGGCATGAGAATGGGCGAATCTACCACCCTTGTGAGATAAAAACTACTTTGCATCAAGAAATTCAATCAAGAAATGCATGGAAATAAACACATAAATGAAGGAAAACATGCATGGAAAGAAAACATGCACTCTAAACTCCTACTCAAGGAAATAACTGGATCCATGAAGTATCACTGATAGAGAGTAAGGTATCAAGGTTCGAGGTAGGATGGTGATCTTGAAGTAAAAACCTGAGACCTAACTTCAATTGAAATATTGTGTCACAATTCTTTTGAATCCAACAACACATGGGGCTAATGTAATCAAGTGGAAAAGGTGGCTCCAACTATGGGTATAGATGAATCTCCTTGTTTACCATGATCAAAGGAAAAAAATTACCCGTATGAATTAAGGTTGGTCTTCTTTCCTAATAACATCCTCCCAAAGGTTGATTATGCAGTTCTTCTAAGTGATCATTCTTATTCCATACTTAATCCTTAGCTTCCTTATATTCAAGTGCCAAAGAAAAATTGAGGATTGCATAACTACTTGAGTCTTCATCCAACTTGCTCACATATTCATTCTTAGGTTGATTAGGGTCTTCAACATGATATCTTCTGTAATTTTCCCTATCCAACTTCACAAAATTTCCATCATGATGGGGATAGTAGCATATGAAAGGTCCATTTGTAAGGATACCCCTAAATGAGCAGTGAACTTCCTCGACAAAAACATCCCCCAAGAGTTTGGGATATCAATGACAACATATGTCATAACCGAGACATCCAGATATATATTCAATCTTACAACCAAATTCTTTATCACACCAAGCACTTCTACCTCTCTCCTATCCATGGAACAAATGTTCTGGTATGGTCTTGTTACCTTGAGGACTAATTGTTGCATTGTTTTCAAAGGCATAACATTGCTTCATGCCCCAGAGTCCAACAAACAATTTTGCAATAACAAATTGTTCACTTGCAAAGATATGTAAAATGGGTCGTGTCCTCCATTCAATCCTCCTTTTTCCACAATTTTCAAGATTACAAGTGTATTGTTAGAGGACTTTTCCTTTCCTTCATCTAATCCCAAAATATGTTTGATTTTATTTCTTTATGATGGTATCTTCAAAAAATCCAAGAAATGGATAGAGATATGGGATTTGGAAAGGTAGGATTTGAAATCAATGTTGATATCTTCACAAGTAGCTTTTGACATGTTCGAAACATCACTTGAAGTCTTTTTTGGCTGAATTTGTTGTTCACTTTGTAACATCACTTAGGGTTGCAGATCTTGGGCCATTTGAGGTTGTGGGATAGGGGCACTTGGTTGGTTTGGAGGCTCTTGGGGTTGAGTTTGAACTTGCTTATCCCTTCATTGATAAGTGACCTAATCCTTTTCTAAGATTCTCCTATTTATTTCTTCCTTAAGGGGTTTAGGGGTTATAGATATGGAAATATTGGATTGATAAAGGTCCCTTTCCTTTGCCCATTTAACTTGTTTATTAGGATAGTTTGAGAAAACATTAATCTCATCGCAAAAATCATCGACATAGTTGATAGAGTTTCTTGGCCCGTGATTGTAACTCTCACTTGCTAATCTAATAGCTTCCTTGGCAACTAAACAAGTGTCTTGTTTATGAAACAAATCACAAGGTTTACACCATGGAAAAGACTCTTATTCTACCACATTGTTTGCCTCTAAGGGGTTGGGAAACTATTTTTCTCGATCATGTTGAGGTTGTCTAGGTCTATCCCAACCACCTCACCCTCTAGGTTGAAATCTATTTTGATGAGCTTTCCTTTCCAAATGGAGTATCTTGTTTTGCATAGATTGATTTTGTTGTTGGAGGGTTTATGTTTGTTTAAAAAAATGGCTCCCATCATCTTCATAACATCAACTAGAAAGGTCATCATCTTATTCTCAGAACTTGTAACATTGAAAATATTCTTCTTAGGCTCACTCTTAGTTGTGGAAGAGCTTGCTTGGTTGAGTTTTCCATAAGCAGTAAAATACTTCTCAACCTTGTGTAGTATTAACTAGAACCACTTACCATGTATTTTTCAACATTTAGATCTATAATTGTTCCAAACATGCCACAATGACAAATCAATGCCTTAAATGGATCCAATGATCTTGTGAAACTATTGAAAGTTTCCTCCTTTCTGATCATTGTTAAAGGCTTTCTTAGTTGCCTAAAATTGCAGAAAATAAGGTGCATATGTGATGATGATATAGATGTTATTTCGGAAATGTTTTGTCATTTCTTTCTCCATACATTCTCTAGAAACAAATTGATGCTTAATATGTGCCAACGACCTTACAAAATTGGAATCATATTGTTGTTCATTTTTACTACATGAGAGAATTGTAAGAAGAGCAGTAAATCAAATTGTAGTTTTGTAAGACTCTAGAGAAAATTATAGACATTTATTGGAGTATAACTTTATGGAGAATATTGATGTAGGAACACAAAAGTGTGGCCACAATTTTGATAGGTGATGATATGGTATATTGTTGACTAAGAAAAAAATTGTTGAGAAAGCAAAGCATCTTAAGGAACTAGATCGAGTCAAACATGATAGAAGTAAACCACACATAAGATACCCTATGTTAGATAAAAATGACTGATCTGGATTGGATCATCATATAATTTGTTATATATTTTGTTACTTTCAGGTGGAAAAATTGGATTTGTTGACTAGTAGGTCCCATTTCAGGGGCAAGTCTCACTTTGAAGACTTGGGTCTAGAACCTTTCAAAGCCTGTTTGAGGCCTTAGATGACTATTTTTGGTCAAATCAAACTAGGTCAACTACTTTTCCAAGAAGCCAAACCAATTCTATAAATGTAAAACTGCAATCCTTTATTAGAGTTTCCTAGTTGGTTAGTGTTTTGATTATGTTGCATTGTGTTTCCATAGATCATAACACCTAAATATTTACTATGGAGACAATAAGTTCATTAGACAAACAAGTGTGACCATCAATGTTGCAAGTGTAATTGTAAGAAAGGTTATAAGTGTTGTAGTGTGAGCCCAAGGTTGTGAAACATTATAGTTTTGTGTTGTACTATATTTTATATTACTTGCAATTTTTTATTAATGCAATACTTTTTAGTTTGTATGTGACATGTGTCTTTACATGGCCGTCAAAATTTATAGTTGCATGATTTGTTGTTATTGATTCAATAGTGCAATGTAATTAAATGATTGACTATGATTTATAAATAACTCAAGGAGAGCATTGTTAAGTCATATAATAAATTGATTAACAATGAAAAATCCTTCTTGAAGTAAGTTGACTATGCTAGTATCAAAGGAAGTTTGATTAATCAACATAAGTGTAAAGTTGCATGCTGGTTCTCATCAATAACATTGATCAATACATGCATACTGAACTATTGGTCTATATCAAAAATTTCAATTTTCTTGGTGTAGTAGCACATATTTTTATGCTAGAAGACTATGCAATCGTGAAGATGGAATTACTGACATACAATTGAATGATTTTTTCTTCATTTCCTATTATCTCCTAGATCCGGGATACAAGGAAAATTATTGGGTCGATGTAGACTAGATTCTTAAATGGATTCATTAAACCATTCATACCTCAAGAATGGATTGACAAAAAAATTGTGCTCACCACAAAATCCCAATCACTCCATTGATGAATATCCATCCACTATCTTACTTAGATGTTCCCTTCCACTTTGTTGTAAGATTATACACTATACCACACTCCCCTAATATGTTGAATATAAGTTTATCTCAAAATAATTCCAAATTGAAGGTTCTAACTAGAAATGTACACTCTCCCAACTTAATTGATCCATCTATTACAACTAGAGGATGAGATCTTCCTCAAAATGTCTTATAAAATATTTAACATGGTCCATAATGAACAAGGCTTTGTTGGTGTTACCTTTTAAAAGAATAATTCTCACATAACTCTTTCCTATAAAGGTATTTATTCTCTCCTTTCACAAATGGAAAAATTCATAATCCATATTCCTTGAGCATGAATGAGTTGTCATCCTTCCAACTCCATTCACATAGATATAGATTTCCAATCACCAACTTGCTTACTAGCAAACCAAATATTCACCTAATTGGAAGATCTTCCTAAAGTGGAAAAACTTGATCGTTTCCAATTTCATAAATGTAATGCTTCCTTTAACTATTATATTTTCCTATCTATTTCTCATGAAGAGTTCTTGTTCTATTGTTTGTGAAGAGTTCTAATTTCTCTTTAGAAATTGCCTCCACCAAAGTATCATTTTGTGTCCTTGGGCTAGCCAAGTGACTCAACTCTTTTGATGCTATTTGGCCTCTTCTCAACTTATTAATGTTTTTGCATCTTCCAACCTATTTAGAGTTAATAACTTATCTTCGAAAAAGGTACCACTAAAATTTTCTTATGAATCCTTGTAATATGATTTTCCATTACTAAAATATCATTTGCTTCACGAATCCTTGTAATATGATTTTCCATTAATAGAAGATCTTGCTGTGAATTCATAATTCTTATAATTGGTTGTCCCATGACCTTACCCTCTCTACCTCTTGAAGTACATTGCCTACTTTAAAGACACGCTCATCATGATCAAAACAATACTCTTTTCATGATAATCTTGAACCTACCTTTTCATTAGAAAACTATTTTCAATGGGAATCTACTCCAACGAGAGGGATATTTCACAATGAAGGAAAAGGCTTTAGATGAATGGAACAATAATCATGTCTCGGAGATTTGCATGGTCGAGCTGAAGTGGATACGAGTGGGGTGATTCTTTGTGCATGTAACGTTGCGTACAATCCACACAAATTCTTTCACAAATTCCTCCGCACCAGACAATTTCCTCTATCATAAATTTCTCCGCACCAGACAAATTCCTTTATGGCAAATTTCACCACGCGACAAATTCCTTTTGAAAAACCTTGAATATACCCATATCCTGGAACATGCATGCAACTAAAACTCATGGATTCATGCAGTGCATTTTTCTTAAGAAACTGACGTACTCGATTCCATTTTATTTGAAAATACAAAAACTCATCTTGTAGAAATGTGATCGATTCGAATAAAAGCTCACATTATGGACGTACTCTTGTAGCAATGTGATTGATCCGAATAAAATCTCAGATTACTGCACACCCCCTCCTTTCACTCCAATATGCAGACTGCAGTGGGGTCAAGGAGTACTTCAGCGGTTGCGCCATCGATTAAATGGATACCTGTGGATCGATGTAAAATCATACAAAAGACGCAAAATGTGTGCAGAATCTGTAAAGCAATGAGTGCTTAATGTTTGTTAGAATTCTGTGAATAGTTTTGGACAATTGCACATAATTATTTGATCGGTCCGACATGAGAGAGCAGAGATCAGGTCAATGGCAATCCTTTGAGGGCCATTAATGATTCATGCCGCCTTCGAATGAACATTGCTATGTGGGGTAAACTGCTTCCACTTTTGCGTTCTGCGGGTTACGCAACCTAGTCCGTGGCCCATGGCCTTTCTGTTATAGTACCTACCGATATATTCGCATTCGGCCCTGCTTCGTGGCCCTGGAATTGGCATTCACATTCGACCCTCAGTCTCACAGTCAATCATTTTCCCTGCCACCGTGGAGCTTCCCAAACGCTCAATGAAACCTCGGATTTGTCCACATGTCTCTTGTAGAACTGTAGGATCCATACTATTTTTTTCGTATGGTCAACAAACAGGGTTGTTCTACTCTTGACACGTGGCGCTTTCCAAACCACAGATATGAGTCTTCAAGGACCGTCGGATCTAGCCGTTATAATTGTGCTACGTGGTTCCTTCGCAACCGTCCGATCTAACCGTCAAATCGGCACCACATGGTAATTTCTAGCTATCAAATCTAACCGTCATATCGACGCCACGTGGCCCTCTACTGACCATTCGATCTGGTTGTCCGATCGCCACCACGTGTCTCTTTCCTACATGTCAGATCTAGCCGTCCAATCTATGCCATGTGCCTTCTTGTGGACTGTGTGATCTGACCGTCCAATCTCTGCCACGTGGGTCTGTTACGCGCGTCGGATCTGGCCGTCAGATCGCTGCCACGTGGGTCTGTTACGCGCGTCGGATGTGGCCGTCAGATCATTGCCACGTGGCTCCTTTATGCACATTGGATCTGACCATCTTATTGATGCCAGATGGTTCTTTTTTGACTGTTCGATCTGGCCTAGATCTACGGCTTAGATTGACCGGGTTAGGAGACCGTATGAGGAAAATGGTACGGATATACACATTATATCTTCACGTGCAACAGATCCGATGGGTACAGTGCAACAGAGCATGCGGTTTAATGACGTGGCACGGATCCGGACAGTCTTCAGGGTTTGGGCGAACAATGTTCTTTGTTGGCAATAACCAATGACGCGAACAATCTTCCATTGACTGGATATAGATCTACACTCTTATCTGCGAGCACACAGTCAGCCAGCGAAATGTCGGGGTGTTCTTCTGAATTTTAACTCCTTTTACGGGATTCAAAACTCTGTTAAAAGTATAATTTAAAAAATAAATATGTATCATCAAATGAAGAATTAAAAATATCGATTCGGCGATATGAGGGATCTTTTTTATTTACATTTGCATGCAGAGAAAGCAATGGGATTAATAGGACCAAGTCTGAACAACTGATAACCATTTATAATCTTCTCTGTGATTCGGATTTCCCAGCTCCTACTCTCGCTGTGTAGCAAATTTTTATGGTTTTTTATATACCATCCTCTTTTCTTTTCTACTTTATAAAAGTTAATTTTCTTTTCTACTTTATAAACGTTAATTTTCTTTTCTTTTCTACTTTATAAATGTTAATTTTGTTCATTTTTAAATATGTCTTGTTTTTGTTTGAGTTTTAAGATGTCTTGTCCAACTCTGAACAGTCCAATAGGCCACCGGGAGATGGCCGGAACATTTGATATATAATAATATAACAATACAATCTGTAACATAGGGCTAAGATGAGATGGCCTGTAGCATCATATAAATGATAAAATAGTTAATTATATGTGATATTATATAAAAAGTCGGAAAATAATTGTAACATTAAATAAATATTAAATTAATTTAATATATTTTTATTATATAAACAAAATTTAAAAGTGAAATAAAACTTATAATATATGAAATTTTTTATTATATAAATTAAATTTAGAAGTGAAATACAACTTATAATATATGAAAATGATTTTATTAAAATCATTAAAATTATTTTATATTAGATTGAAAATTTACATTTAGAGTTTTTTTAATCATTTAACAAAGTTTTACATGTATTGAATCACTTATAATACACTATTTTTAATATCATCGATATTGTGGACAATAACTTCTTCTTTTATTCCCCAGTGATTTAGTCAATATTTGGCATCATTATGTCATCTCTGTTTGAGTCATTGGTGATTTTGGATAGAGTCTGAAGCGCTTTTGGGGAACCTCTTTTTATCCATGTTGTTTATCTTGTTTTTGTACATTAAGTACCTAATGCCAGCTATGCTCTCAATGAGGGAAAGGATCTCTTAGATGAGGAAGATATGATAGGTTGTATTGCCCTTAATTTTGAGATTATAAGTTATAAAATTATTTTGGATCCGCTCCATATTTCTTCAGGATTCTCGAGAGATACTGCATCCCCAAACTTCGTATCCATATAAGATAGCAATAGTGACAAGAGTCTCAAAGAGAATATTTTCCTTATCCCATAGCCAAAGGTCTATTAATTTACAATTACTTTCAATCCCATAATAAGCTTTCCACCCTCCATTTATCATTTTCTCAATGCTATAGTTCCAATTGAGCTTCTGATAAATATAATTTCCAAGATACTTGTACAAAGACACTTCCCCCAAGATATTATTTTCATATACAAAATTATCGTAGGTGATCTTGTTGGGTTTAATGATCACAACCTTAGTTTTGTCTATTTTCATAGTGATACCTGAACTAGAGAAGAAGTCCTTGAGGATTCTACATTGCTTACTAAGGTCATAAGGATTCTTTGTCATAAGAACAATATGAACGACATAGAGAAGAATGATGATTACTATACTAGCAAGAGTTGGTCCAACACAACCTGTGGCTTCCAACCAATATTCTAACTTGTGAATGTAAATGCTAAAAAGGGTAGGGGATAGGGGACAACCTTGTTTGACTCCTATATTGTTGTTAATTTCTTGTGACCAATCATCGGTGCTCCCAAACTTGGCGAGAATATTCTCAAATAAGCTTACCGCAACAACTCACAAACCAAAGGAAACTTTTAGCTCTTCTAACCTATTCCAAACGTTGATCATAAACACAATGTCAAAATCTTTCCAAAATTCAACCAAACAAAAAAAAGATTGATTTTATTATTACCACAGTACTCTACAATTATCATAAACATGATAATATTAATATTAGAATTGTTAAAAAAATTATTATATACCAAAATAATTTTAGTAATTTTATATTAGAATTATTAAAAATGTTATTATATCAGCTTAAAATTTATTTTAATTATTTTGCAAAGTTTTAAATGTGAAAAATGCATCATAAACCATTTCTATATTAAAATTATAGATTTATTAAAAAAATTATTAATATTAATAAAATCATACATTAAAATACATGATATCTTACATTATCATAATTTATTGGTAAAAATATTAATATTATTAATTAAATACAAATGTATATTCTTAGATGAAGATATAATATTCTGTTTTATTAACATTTTAATTTTTTTTTTTTTAATTTCGATTAACATCCATTTCTATTAAGTTATACAATATAATTCAATAATATATGATATCTTATATATAATTAAAAAGCCTAACATAATTTTGTAATTTTAATATTTCACGTTTTAAATTTTAATTCTTTAAATAATATGAAAATCATTTTAATTTAAAAATATATATAATATATAAATAAAATAGGAAAAAGTATTATGAAAAATGCTTTATAATCATTTTTATTTTAAATTTATGATGATGATGATGATTAACGTCCACTAAGACCTAATTGGTCTATCAGACCTTAAGAGGGTAAGTGATTACTT
>JASDQU010815255.1:33526-43629 GCA_032191745.1 Picea mariana
CATCAAAATTTGTAGTTGTATGATTTGTTGTTATTGATTCAATAGTGCAATGTAATTAAATGATTGACTATGATTTATAAATAACTCAAGGAGAGCATTGTTAAGTCATATAATAAATTGATTAACAATGAAAAATCCTTCTTGAAGTAAGTTGACTACACTAGTATCAAAGGAATTTTGATTAATCAACGTAAGTGTAAAGTTGCTCGTTGGTTCTCATCAATAACAGTGATCAATACATGCATACTGAACCATTGATCTATATCAAAAATTTCAATTTTCTTGGTGTAGTAGCACATATTTTTATGCTAGAAGACTACGCAATCGTGAAGATGGAATTATTGACATACAATTGAATGATTTTTTCTTCATTTCCTATTATCTCCTAGATCTAGGATACAAGGAAAACTATTGGGTCGATGTAGACTAGATTCTTTAATGGATTCATTAAACCACTCATACCTCAGGAATGGATTGACAACAAAATTGTGCTCACCACAAGATCCTAATCACTCCATTGATGAAGATCAATCCACTAGCTTACTTAGATGTCCCCTTCCACTTTGTTGTAAGATTATACACTATACCACATTGCCCTAATATGTTGAATATAAGTTTATCTCAAAATAATTCCAAATTGAAGGTTCTAACTAGAAATGTAGACTCTCCCAACTTAATTGATCCATCTATTACAACTAGAGAATGAGATCTTACTCAAAATTTCTTATAAAATATTTAACATGGGACCCATAATGAACAAGGCTTTGTTGGTGTTACCTTTTAAAAGAATAATTCTTACATGACTCTTTCCTCTAAAGGTCTTTATTCTCTCCTTTCACAAATGAAAAACTTCATAATCTATATTCCTTGAGCATGAATGAGTTTTCATCCTTCCAACTCCATTCACATAGATATAGATTTCCAATCACCAACTTGCTTAATAGCAAACCACCAACTTGCTTACTAGAAAACCAGATATTCACCTAATCGGAAGATCTTCCTAAAGTGGAAAAACTTGATCGTTTCCAATTTCATAAATGTAATGCTTCCTTTAACTATTATATTTTCCTATCTATTTCTCATGAAGAGTTCTTGTTCTATTGTTTGTGAAGAGTTATTGTTCTATTGTCTATGTCATTGTCAAATATATATAACATTTGGAAGGAAGAAAGGGCATCATTTAATTCCTCTTTAGAAATTACCTTCACCAAAGTATCATTTTGTGTCCTTGGACTAGCCAAGTGACTCAACTCTTTTGATGCTATTTAGCCTCTTCTCAACTTAATAATGTTTTTGCATCTTCCAACCTATTTAGAGTTAATAACTTATCTTCGAAAAAGATACCACTAAAAATTGCTTATGAATCCTTGTAATATGATTTTCCATTACTAGAATATCATTTGCTTCACGAATCCTTGTAATATGATTTTCCATTAATAGAAGATCTTGTTGTGAATTCATAATTCTTATAATTGGTTGTCCCATGACCTTACCCTCTCTACCTCTTGAAGTACATTGCCTACTTTAAAGACACGCTCATCATGATCAAAACAATACTCTTTTCATGATAATCTTGAACCTACCTTTTCATTAGACAAATGGGAATCTACTCCAACGAGAGGGATATTTCACAATGAAGGAAAAGGCTTTAGATGAATGGAACAATAATCATGTCTCGGAGATTTGCATGGTCGAGCTGAAGTGGATACGAGTGGGGTGATTCTTTGTGTATGTAACGTTGCGTACAATCCACACAAATTCCTCCGCACCAGACAAATTCCTCTATCATAAATTTSTCCGCRGCAKACAAAYTCCTTYATGRCARATTTCACCACGCGACAAATTCCTTTTGAAAAACMTTGAATATACCCATCTCCTGGAACATGCATGCAACTAAAACTCATGGATTCATGCAGTGYGTTTTTCTTAWGCAACTGACGTASTCRATTCCATTTTATTTGAAAACACAAAAACTCTTGTAGAAATGTGATCGATTCGAATAAAATCTCACATTATGGACGTACTCTTGTAGCAATGTGATTGATTCGAATAAAATCTCAGATTACTGCACACCCCCTCCTTTCACTCCAATATGCGGACTGCAGTGGGGTCGAGGAGTACTTCAGCAGCTGCGCCATCGATTAAATGGATACCTGTGGATCGATGTAAAATCATACAAAAGACGCAAAATGTGTGCAGAATCTGTAAAGCAATGAGTGCTTAATGTTTGTTAGAATTCTGTGAATAGTTTTGGACATTTGCACATAAATATCTGATCGGTCCGACATGAGAGAGCGGAGCTCAGGTCAATGGCAATCCTTTGAGGGCCATTAATGATTCATGCCGCCTTCGATTGAACGCTACTCTGTGGGGTAAACTGCTTCCACTTCTGCGTTCTGCGGGTTACAGTACCTACCGATATATTCGCATTCGACCCTGCTTTGTGGCCTTGGCATTAGCATTCGAATTCRGCCCTCAGTCTCACAGTCAATCATTTTCCCTGCCACCRTGGAGCTTCCCAAACTCTCAACGCAACCTCAKATTTGTCCACGTGTCTCTTGTAGGACTRTAGGATCCGTACTATTTTTGTCRTAYRGTCAACAAACAGGGTTGTTCTACTCTCGACACGTGGCGCTTTCCAAACCACAGATCTGAGTCTTCAGGGACCGTCGGATCTAGCCGTTATAATTGTGCCACGTGGTTCCTTCGCAACCGTTCAATCTAACCGTCAGATCAGCGCCACATGGTAACTTCTGGCTGTCAAATCTAATCGTCAGATCGGCGCCACGTGGCCCTCTACCGACCATTCGATCTGGTTGTCCGATCGCCGCCACGTGGCTCTTTCCTACACATCGGATTTGGCCGTCCGATCTATGCCACGTGCCTTTTTGTGGACTGTGTGATTTGACCATCCGATTTCTGCCACGTGGCTCAATTAGGTGYGTCGGATCTGACCATCCGATCACTGCCACGTGGATCTGTTACGTGCGTCAAATCTGGTCGTCCGTTCGCTGCCACGTGGMTCCTTTATGCATGTTGGATCTGACCATCCGATTGATGCCAGATGGTTCTTTTTCGACTGTTCGATCTGGCCCAGATCTACGGCTTAKAACGACCGGGTTAGGAAACCGTACAAGGAAAATGGTACGGATATACACATTCTATCTCCACATGKCACAGATCCGACGGGTAGAGTGGAGCAGAGCAGAGGAGACGGTTTAATGACATGGCACAGATCCGGACAATCTTCAGGGTTTGGGCGAACAGTGTTATTTGCCGGCAATAACCAATGACGCGAACAATCTTCCATTGACTGGATATAGATCTACACTCTTATCTGCGAGCACACAGTCAGCCAGCGAAATGTCGGGGTGTTCTTCTGAATTTTAACTCCTTTTACGGGATTCAAAACTCTGTTAAAAGTATAATTAAAAAAATAAATATGTATCATCAAATGAAGAATTAAAAATATCGATTTTTATTTACATTCGCATGCAGAGAAAGAGATAGGATTAATAGGACCAACTCTGAACAACCAGTAACCATTTATAATCTTCTCTGTGATTCGGATTAATAACAAATTTTTATGGTTTTTTATATACCTTCCTGTTTTCTTTTCTACTTTATAAACGTTAATTTTGTTCATAGACTATGTTAATTTTGTTCATTTTTAAATATGTCTTGTTTGTGTTTGAGTTTTAAGATGTCTTGTCCAACTGTGAACAGCCCAATAGGCCACCGGGAGAGGCCGGAACATTTGATATATAATAATATAACAACACAATCTGTAACATAGGGCTAAGATGAGATAGCCTGTAACATCTCATATAAATGATAAAATAGTTAATTATATTTTATATTATATAAAAAGTAGAAAAAATAATTTGTAACATTAAATAAATATTAAATTAATAAAATAGTATTTGATATTTTAGAATATCATAATGATAATATATAAAATTAATAAAATAATATTTCACATTTTAGAACAGCATAATTATAATAATATATAGATTATAATAATATGAATAATAATAAATACTTTAAATTAAAAACAATTCACCAATAATAATAAATATTTTAAATTTTAAATTAAAGACAACTCACCATACATGACATCTAAATATATTTTTATTATATAAATAAAATTTAGAAGTGAAATATAACTTATAATATATTTTATTATATAAACAAAATTTAGAAGTGAAATATAACTTATAATATATGAAATTTTTTATTATATAAACAAAATTTAAAAGTGAAGTACAACTTATAATATATGAAAATGATTTTATTATATAAACAAAATTTAGAAGTAAAATACAATTTATAATATATAAAAACTATTTTATTACATTGTTGTCCAATTATTAAAAATATTTTATATTATGTTGAAAAATTACATTTAAAATTTATTTAATCATTTAGCAAAGTTTTAAATGTATTAAATAACTTATAATGCATGATACCAAAACAATAATATATGATATCAAAATAATTTTATTGATATTGATGATCATCATCATCAATGTCCACTGATATTAAAATTGGTTTATTTTATCCTAAAAAAAGCAAGAGATTACTTGTATTTCTTTAAAATGTTATTTTCATGTTTGAAAAGCAATGAGATAAGTGTTCCAAGATCACTAAAGTTTTGATGACTTACAAGGTTAGGAAGGTCGATATTGTGACAAATATTTCGAAATTGGGATATATAATTTGTGTATATGCACCACATTCTAGGAGAAAGTGTTTTTCATCTTTTGGTATAAGGAAGRTGACATATTCTTGCTTGACATGGTGTTTTGTAGATAGTCCAAAGCCCAATTTCACTATGCAGCTCATGAGAATTAGTTTTAGTTATTATTTTAGCAATATTGATTCTCTTMTTTATGCTAGTCAAAACATAGAGATACTTTTGATCTTAGGGTTAACCACCTCCTTATAATATCTTAATTTTATATCCTCTAATTATTTATCACACCATRTATTCTCCTTAAATTTAGCTTGTACACTATTTTTAATATCATYGATTTTTAAATTTARCTTGTACACTAGTCAAAATAATATTACTCTTTAAAATATAATTTTTWAAATAAATTTATAATATAATCCTAAATAAATATTCTAATATATAAATTATTAAATAAATTAGTATGTGATATGATATAGTATAAAATTATCCTTATACTTTAAAATTCTCAAATATATATCACTTAATTTCAACACAAATTTTAGATTATTTTAATCACTTAAAAATTGTTGGAAATAAAGATGTGCTCGTTTTTCCATAGACAATATAACAATATTTCCACCCAACCATAGGTACAAAGGCCACCCTCGAGCACCTTAACCTTGGCAGATAGAATAATTCTAGAAGCAAACCAATAGCCAACCAAGGTAGCGCACCTTTCTCCAAGGCTAGCGCACCAAGCAAGAATAACCAAAGACCAAGCAGAAAGTCCAAACCATAACCAAGAGAAAGTCAAACCAAAAGCCTAAATCCCAGTTGCAGAAGCTGCACTCCCTCTCCAAACTTGTGCACCACTAGTCTTATGCAGTTGTGAGAGTGTGAATGAAAAATGAGCTCTAGCGCCCTCTTATTTATAGTTCTCTTTGTCACATGTCCAGGTCAAATTCTTCTTTTTGGAGGTTAACACTTAAATATCAATTATTTTATTGAGTTGACATGTCTTCTAGGGTTTCTACACATATGTTTAGGGTTTCTATTGCTTCCTAGAATATTCTAGTCTTGTCAAAAGGTTACACGTAGAGGTTAATACCAATCACAACTACCATAATATAAACACTCCCTCCTAGCTAGGGAGGTATTAAAGGCAATGGTCTTGAGCAAAAATAGACCATTCAACTAGTAGCGTCATCATAGCCACACAGGTTATCACACGAGCAACATCACCACTATCAGTAGCACCAAATGCATCATCTCTCGAAGCCATACTCCATCTGAGTAATCGGGCATGATGTTGAATAAGTCACTCACTCCACAGAGTGATACAAGGACCGTTCTTCTAATCCGGACATACGTCCTAGAAGAATGACTATACCAACATATGTTGAAAGCCACACAATGGGATACAAGGATCATTCTTCTAATATGGACCTATGTCCTAGAAAAATGTTAGTCCTCTCAAATGTTGAAAACCACGTCATGGGTTACAATGACCATTCTTCTAATTCGGACATATGTCCTAGAAGAATGATTGTCCTAGACCATTTTCCTAATTGGAACACAATTTGTGCCTTAGGAAAATACCAGTCCATGATACAACAACAAACTATCAACCTGGACCATTCTCCACAGAGAGAATTCATGTCAACCAATAATTTGTTATGTCTGGACCATTCTCCACAGAGAGAATTCATGTCAACCAATAATTTGTTATGTCTGGACCATTCTCCATGGACAATGTCTGTCCACCAGCACACTTGTTAATATTATGGTAGCTGCGGGAGGTATTTACCTCCATGTGTGAACCTGACGAGAATATAAGACTCTGGAAAGCAAGAGAAAACCCTAATGAGTTGGCTAATAACCCTAGAAGCCTTGTTGGCTCAAGAAGATAATTTATATTAGGTTATTAGCCTCCAAGAGAAGAAATCGACCAGAAATAATAATAATATACTGAACAGACACATATCCAAAAGGATAAGTCGGCCCCAGCAAATCTGGCAGAACCAGTATAAATATAGGGTGCCAGTTCTCATTTGACAACATCTCAGAATTGCAGTTCCTAGTTTGGTGCGCACCGCAGTTCCCAGTTTGGTGCGCACGTGTGGAGGAGAGCTGCAGGTGCAGCTGCAACAGCAACAAGTTTTCAGTATTGGCTTGACTATCTCTTGGCTAGGGTTTGGACTATCTGATCAGCTATTGTTGGTGCGCTATCCTTGGAGGAAGATGCGCTACACCTTGTTTGGATATCTAGCCTAGGGTTTGCTTCCGGAGTATTTCTCAATCAAGGTTAAGGTACTCAGAGGGTGGCTCCGGCCTATGGTTGGGTGATGAGGGTATCGTCAATGGTAAAACGAGCACACCATCTTCTATATTCTAACAGGTTATGGGCCCACGCCTCCTTTAGTCAGTCTAAACGCTAGAAAGAAACATAGCCACTAGGATATTGAGCTCATTGAGGAACTGTCGCTAGGGTTACTAGCAGAAGCAACTTCCAGGACACTGCTGCTAGGGTTACTAGTAGGAGCAGTTGCAGAAACCCTAATCCTCTTGTTGAGGCACCTTAAGTGAATGGATTGACCTAATATTCAGACGGATTAGTGTGCCCTAGCCTAGCGCATCTCCTGGCACTCTCAGAAGGCCAAGACATGAATTTTGGATTTCTAGTCAAATCTAGGGCTTGACCAAGTCAAGCAAGCCATGACTAACTCTATGAAGTCTGAGAACAAGTTATATGGAGCCTCTAACTTCAGAGCATGGAAGACAAGGATTGACCTCATCCTTGCCAAGAATAAAGTGCTAGATATTGTGAAAGGAAAGATCGTGAAGCTAGAGTTTGAAGAAGGAAAAGAGAAGGAACTGCAGAACGTTGTAGCTATGGAGAAGTTCAAAAATGTTGACATCAATGCCATGAGTATCATAGTGGATTCTATAAAATACCACTTGATACCCTACATCTCCCATCTTGACTCATCAAAGAAGATGTACGATGCCCTAACAAATCTCTTCTCAGTCAGAAACATTGGACAAGTTATGAGTCCGAAGAATGAGCTCTGTGACATGAAGATGAATGAGGATGGTAGCATAACATCATACTTTGTAAGAATATCCCACTTAAGAGATCAACTACAATCTATTGAAGAGATCACTTCAGAGAAGGAATTGGTGAACATAGTACTCAATGGTCTTCCCAAGACATGGGATGCATTTTCTGCAAGCATGAACACAAGAAAGGAATACCCAACATTTGAAGAACTTTGGACTTGATGTGCTCAAGAAGAATCAAGGATCAATGCAAAAGAGAAACCCAAAAAGAAGTACGATTATGAAGCCTTCACAGCAAGATTCAAGAACTTCAGGAACAAAAGAAGTTTGGTTCAAGGAGGAAGACAAATCAAGAGAAAGACATTTCAAAAGTATAATGCTTCAACTGTCAAAAGTATGGTCACTACGAGAATCAGTGTCCTGAGCTAAAGAAAAGGAAGGAGAAACACGAAGCATTGATTTCCGAAGAAAAGGAACCTACAAACAAGACTAAGTAGGATGGAAGAGACTTCTTCTTCTAAAAAGGTAACAACACTCTCTTTATTTCTTGTACACATCTTGTTTGCATTGTCCCTGTACATATCTTGNAACATCATACTTTGTAAGAATATCCCACTTAAGAGATCAACTACAATCTATTGAAGAGATCACTTCAGAGAAGGAATTGGTGAACATAGTACTCAATGGTCTTCCCAAGACATGGGATGCATTTTCTGCAAGCATGAACACAAGAAAGGAATACCCAACATTTGAATAACTTTGGACTTGATGTGCTCAAGAAGAATCAAGGATCAATGCAAAAGAGAAACCCAAAAAGAAGTACGATTATGAAGCCTTCACAGCAAGATTCAAGAACTTCAGGAACAAAAGAAGTTTGGTTCAAGGAGGAAGACAAATCAAGAGAAAGACATTTCAAAAGTACAATGCTTCAACTGTCAAAAGTATGGTCACTACGAGAATCAGTGTCCTGAGCTAAAGAAAAGGAAGGAGAAACACGAAGCATTGATTTCCGAAGAAAAGGAACCTACAAAGAAGACTAAGCAGGATGGAAGAGACTTCTTCTTCTAAAAAGGTAACAACACTCTCTTTATTTCTTGTACACATCTTGTTTGCATTGTCCCTGTACATATCTTGTATATCTATCTCTTGGAAGATAATGTGTTCCAAGAAGAACTATACCTATGGAAGAAAAAAATGGATATCATTAGATAATACACATGAAAGAATGAAATACAAATCATGTGAAAGCTATTAAGACGAATCTGTTAGTAACATTTCTCGTCCGAAGCACACGAGCGATCAGGTCTGCAAGTTACACAAGAAGCACCTGAGCATGACACAGGAAAGTATCGTCTTTCGGGTTTCCTGGCAAGTGAGCGGGCGAACTTATGTTGTCGACAATCCAGATCCTTTCATAAGAGTAGATCGACGGTCAGCTGGAAATCGCGGTTAGCGAAGTTGCGCCCAAGCTAGTGCAATAGATAGCGCCCATATTATGTGCAGGGAAGGATAGCAGCCGTCTGTCCAGAGGACACGTGGCACAAGATCTAGTCATGTCGGCGTTTCGGCATTCGGGAGTTCGAGGGGTGAGAGTTTCATGGTGTTCTACATCTCGAAACCCCGAACCCCGAAAGCGTTGAAAGCGCCCAAAGTCGGGCCCGCAGTATCGCGAAACAACCTCAGTCGTTCATCCACAAGAGACACTTGGCGCATGCGATTAGGCTCATCGCCTTTTCGCCCATCGCTACTTCGAAATGCAAGGAACAGCTCCATCATTTCCTGATGCGCGAGGTGCAGGGAGTGTCCCGGACCCGGGCCCACAGCGTCGTCGGGAGAGTTCAAAACCGTCAAATCTAGAAGGATGCATGGTGCCAACTCAAGCCATCTCGGCGTTTCGCTCATCCTGATTTTAAGAAGCAGGGATCAGCCCTTTCTTATTCACAAACGCCGAAAGCGCCTTTGAGAATAAAAGCAGGGTCACAGCCTGTCATCACATGGGAAAATAGAAAGAGCTGTGCAAAAGGGGCCAAGGCTGTCGAGTCCAGTCGCCGAAAAGCTCATTGCATTCTTCAGGTGCCATTTGATTCGACCTCAAGCCTGGTTTTCACTTGAAGTAAATGAAGGTAAGAAAGAGTGGTTGAAACCTCTCTTCATGCATTAAGTGCAAGATATGGAGAGCCTAGCCAGCGGTCTGCTCGAGAGGGTCTTGTGTACCATTTTTTTTAAAAGAGGCCATGCCCAGTCCTCGATTAGCCAGAGGAGGTCTGCGCACACTAACTTGGCTCTTAATGGCTCAGCTACTCCCCTTACAGGAGTCATGTGCAGTTAAGATGGCGTCTGACGAAGGATTTCTGTCTGAATTCGGCTG
>JASDQU010815255.1:44419-55591 GCA_032191745.1 Picea mariana
TGTGGCATCATTGTATTCTTTGGTTTTCTATGTTTGAATGTAAGAAGATCTTGTGTTTAGAAGTCTTCCCCTACATTCTGTTAGAAACATGATGTTTATGATAGACCTTTGCATCTCTCTGATACAAGTCTCCCCCCTACTCACCCTTACTACAACTCACTGTCTGAAGTTATCCAAGACCTCACTTGCCCATGCATGCCTGGCCTAGTTTCAGAGTTAGAACCACATCGTTCTGAGTTAACTTCCATTCGATAACCCCATTAAACAAATCGTGACATAAACTGATGGGCATCGGGCTCTGCTCCTGCTGCAATCCAGGAGTGACTTCCGACACTAACATTTCTGGCGCCATTTCCGGGGACAAAGTTGAAAATTTTCCCCAGGATTGAACGACATTGAGCCTCTGATTCTGAAGGTGCATCAGGTATCAAAGCCTTTGAATATTTCTACTATGCACCTGGTGACTCCATTGTGACGAATCCACTAGGGATAACCTACTCTATTAATTGTGGCTTTCAGAGGCAGACACATGAGGTCTCATCCACAGTTGCCTCTAGCTACACCTAAAACTAATCCAGAGGTGGTTCTCAGAAAAGGAAAGGCCTCTGAAGAAGAAGCTGCTACTGCCGAACCAGGTAATCTATCATCTCCTTCTATAGGAACTCCATTTTCTCCTCCTCAGTTTCTTAATAGACCTCCTTCAGAGGTTTCCCGTTTCCTGAATTTCGGGAGTGTTCCTGCTGAGTTTTCCCCTCCTGGTCTGGGATCGGAGGGAGAAATCCTTGTCACTCCCCTCTCCTCCGAGTTGTACCTTGGCGTAGACCCAGGACTACAGAATATTTTCCCACTCCTATACAAAGAGGATCACCTACTGACTTGAGCCCATTAGCCTTCTCTTTAAATCCCCTTTTATTCCCCATTCCACTTYGGGACTCATTCCTAGAAGCCCCGTCGAGAGCTCCTTCTCCTCCAGGCTCTCCTCCACCTAATATTCCTATGGCTGGTGCTAATCCCCCTCTAAATAGAATGGATGCCATAGTCACTRCCAGATATTATCCCTTAATCCTACCTCATCCTATGAATCCTCTCCCTGCTGGAGATTACTTGAAGTATATGCCCAAGTTCACTGGGGAAGGGGACATAACCGCGGAAGAGCACCTGGCTGCTTTCTACAGTTATGCAGACAACTTGAACATTGAAAATGAAGATGTCTAGATGAGAGTCTTCGTCCAGAGCCTTAATGGTGAGGTGAGGAAATGGTTTAGAGGATTGGCTCCCGGATCTATTGCTGGGATCGAATCCCTGGATAGCGCTTTCCTGAGGCAATGGGGCAATAKGAAGGATTTCATGTATTACATGACAGAGTTCGGGTCTTTGAGAAAGATGGATGGAGAGTCTGTCTCCGACTTCTCCAAAAGATTCAATAAGATGTATAACAAAATCCCTGCCGAGATAAAGCCTTCAGAAGCCTCATCTAAGATTTCTTATGCTAGTGCATTTGGCCCCGATTTCTGTCTGTTACTGAGAGAAAGAAGGGCCACCTCCTTAGCTCAGATGCAAAATGTGGCCATAGAAGTGGAATCCAATGTATTAGCAGCTGATAGATTGAGAAACAAGGCTGACGTAGACATAAGAAAGGGAAGGTCGGAAGCCTCAAATTCTGGCCCATCGGTGCCCCACCCTCAAGTGGATGAGTTTACCAAGATGGTGAAGTCTCTGTCTGTAGAGATGGAGAGAATGAAGGTGGAAGGGAGGCAAGCATACAAGGGCCCTCAGAACACCGAAAACAAAGGAGGTTTCAGGAGGCAAAACAATATTACTTCCCCGACTATGCAAAGGGAGAGAGGAAGAGACAGAGAAGACCAGAAGATTCAGGCCCCTTTCCAAAACAATTTTGTGGCCGAAGGGGAAGAAGGGGAAACAAATGAGCTTGATCCTGAAATCCATTGCTTCGGAGACACTCCTCCTTTTCTTCATCTCACTCAATCAGCATACGAGGAGTCTCTCATGGACAGTCAGCTAAATGAACTAAGCAAGGAAGGCAAGGCTAGTGGCAGCCAAGGTAGGTATGATCTGAGTTCTAAGAGAAAGACAGTAGCACCCGATGTTCTTGAGCAGTCCACTAGAACAGAGAAACCTGCTAATGAAGTAGCAGACAGTCACAGAGGTAAGAAGACCCAATCCCTCTCTCCCATAGTTCAGAGTCATGTTCCCGAAATAAGAGAAATTCAAAATCTTACACCTTCTTTTAATTTCGAGCATGAAATTTAGAGGATCAGAATCCCTGTGCCCCTAACCGAGTTGATTAAACATGAAGGGTTCAAGAAGTGCTTCTCTGAGCTTTTACAGTCTGATATCTCATGCCTTCCCACAGACTCCATTAATTTGCAATATGAAAAGCCTGCAGTTATTCTAGGTCCTATGGTAGAATATAGGAATGACTCTTCCCCTGCCTTCTACACATCCTTGAACATACATGACAAGGTACTGCACAATTGCTTGATGGATTCAGGGGCTTCTCACAACCTCATGCCCAAAACTGTCATGGAAGAATTAGGACTAGAAGTCACTCGAGCATATCATGACCTCTATTCAATGTCTAGGAGTCATCAAAGACCTGGTCGTGACCTTGTTCCAGTTGCCCATGAAAAGTGTGGTCATGGATATTGTGGTGGATGATGTCCCCCCCAAGTTCGGTATGTTGTTATCAAGGTCTTGGATAAAAATACTGGGGGGAACTTTGCAGATGGAACTTACATATGCTACTATCCCAGTATTTGGAGGAGAACATAGGAGGCTATATAGGGAAGCCCAGTTGGCCTATATAATCAGTGATGAAGCCAATCCTACTAACCATCCCATTTTTGCCTTGGACACTAATTTAGGTTCCAGTTTACTGCAATTCACTCATGCTCCTGAGCCTCCTCTTGAACTCAGAGAGAATCCCACCACTCCTCATGAGTTTCCTCCCTCCATCACCCCTGTCTGGAAAATGTTTTTTGATGGAGCTTGTTCCAGGGAAGTCGCTGGTGCTGGGGTGTTTTTTGTGTCACCTTCTCAGGAGACCATATCCCTGTCATATAAGCTGGAATTTGAAACCGCCAACAATGTGGCAGAGTATGAAGCCCTTGTTCTAGGATTGAGATCTTCAAGAGAAATGGGAATTAAAGAGATAGCAGTGTTCGGAGATGCAGAGTTAGTGGTCCAACAAATCAGAAACGCTTATCAGGCTAAGCACCCTCGACTCAGAAATTACAGAAATGAAGTATGGGACCTAATTGACAATTTCTTCTCAGCCTTCAACATCTCTTTTATTCCAAGGGAGGATAATGCTATGGCCAATTCTTTAGCTATTTCAGCTAGCCAGTTCATGGTCCCTCAGCCGTCTATGGCCAAATATGATGTTGAGATAAAATATAGGCCCTCTGTACCAGACAATGTCAAGCACTGGAAGGTATTCGAAGATGATCTGGAAATCGAGAAATTTCTCCAATCTGTTGATGAATTTTCTGCGTTGCACATTGATCAAGATCCTGATATAGAAGATAACCCTCACCCTGAGGTGTTTTTAAATAAAATTGCTAACCACCAGATCATTCAGCTACCTAGCAATCACATTCCAAGGGGACTAATTCCTTTAGAAAGATTGTTCGATGGGAATGATGTGTCAGTAAAGGATAGGTTTTCAGGTGAAGATGCTGACACAGCTGAGTGCAACATTGGCACACCGGAGGAGCCTAAGTTTGTCAAGCTGTCAAGGAGTTTGACCACAGAACAGAGGGCCGAATATACTGAGTTGCTAAAAGAATTTGCTGATGTGTTTGCATGGACCTACGAAGACCTTAAGACGTATGACACATCTGTCATTGAACACAAGATCCCACTGAGGGAAGAGGCTAAGCCGTTCAGGCAGAAGCTAAGAAAGATAAATCCCATGTTGCTGCCTGTCATGGAGAAAGAAGTAAAGAAGTTATTAGAGGCCCAGATCATCGTCCCCTTGAGATATTCTGAATGGGTGGCCAATTTGGTTCCGGTAAGGAAGAAAAGTGGATAAATCAGGCTTTGTGTCGAATTCAGGAACCTGAATAGGAGCTCAAAGAAAGACAATTATCCCCTGCCCAACATGGAACACATATTGCAGAGGGTAACCGGTGCATCTAGGATTTCCATGATCGATGGTTTTTTTGGTTATAATCAGATATCGGTCATGCCTGAGGACAGAGAAAAAATGACCTTCACCACTCCTTGGGGCACATTCATGTATGCCAAAATGCCATTTGGACTGATGAACGCAGGAGCGACATTTCAGCGAGCCATGGACATAGCCTTCATAGGGGAGAAAGATAGGTTTGTAGTGATCTATCTGGATGACATAACAGTTTTCTCCAGGTCCGAAAAAGAGCACTGCTGTCACCTGAGAAAGGTTTTTTTGAAGTACCAGAGGTTTGGCCTTTCCCTAAATCCCAAAAAATCTTTGTTTTCTATGGAGGAAGGGAAGCTATTAGGCCATATAATATCAGCAGAAGGAGTGAGGATTGATCCTAGCAGAGTGGAGGCCATTCGGACCTTGTTGCTTCCCAGGTCTAAGAAGGAAGTTCAAGCCTTTTGGGGGAAGATTAATTTTCTGAGGAGATTTGTCTTGAATTTTGCTGAGCTGGTGAAACACATCACAGCTACGCTCAAGAAGGGAAATGAAGTGAAATGGACTGTTGAACCCAAGGAGTCCTTTGTCCAAATAAAAAGGGCATTGGTTGAGGCACATGTGCTGATCAATCCTGACTATTCCAAAGATTTCCTAATCTTCTCTTTCGCTTCTTTTGATACAGTAGCAGCGGTCTTGTTGCCGAAAAATGAGGAAGGGCGAGAGAAACCCATTGCCTTCTTCAGCAAGGCATTAAGAGATGTGGAGGTCAGGTATGAAATCATGGAAAAGTAGGCCTATGCCTTAGTGAAAGCTCTCAAAGCTTTCAGAGTCTATGTCTTTCACTCAAAAGTGACTGCATACGTTCCTTCAGCCTCCGTGAAGGACATCCTTATCCAGCTCGACATTGACGGGAAGAGAAGTAAATGGATAGCCAAGATCCTGGAATTTGACTTGTAGATAAGGCCTACCAGATTGATCAAAGGTCAAGGCTTAGCCAAGCTATTGGCTGAAGCTAATTGCAAATATTTGGGGGTCGATTTCATTAATGCACAATCAGAAAATCAGCAGAATCAAGTGTCCAACGTAGGCCCTCAAACAGAACCCTTGTTGGATCGATGTCCTTGGTATAAGGATGTCATATATTTTCTGCAGGAGTTGTGGCTCCCAGATGGCCTGTAAAGAAATAAAGCAAGATATCTGAAGCTCAAGGCAGTCAAGTACTGCCTTATCGATCAAAGTTTATACTGGAAAGACCCCCTAGGAGTGCTTTTAAAATGCATGGATCCATAAGAGGCCGACAAGATTATGGTTGAATTTCACAGCGGCCTATGTGGAGGGCACCATTCCTGGAATACCACAGCCCACAAAATTCTCAGAGCTGGGTACTATTGGCCCACCTTGTTCGCTGATGTCCATAAAGGAGTTAGAGCCTGTATCCCATGCCAAAGATTTTCAGGAAAGCAACAGCTCAAGTCTCTGCCTTTACAGCTTGTAGTTGTTTCGGGACCTTTCCAGCAATGGGGCCTAGATTTTATTGGAGAAATCCACTCTGCTTCCAGCAGGCATCACAGATGGATCCTGACTGCCACAGATTTCTTTACCAAATGGATTGAAGCTATCCCCACCAGGAGTGCTTCCCATAAGGTAATTATTGGGTTCCTGGAAGAGCTCATCGTAAGGTTCGGCTACCCAAGAAGGATTGTTACTGATAACGCAGCCTCTTTCAAGGCTGAGCCACTAGTCAAGTTCTGTGAACAATTTAGGATCAAACTGATTCACTCCACCCCATACTATCCCCAGAGCAATGGTTTAGCAGAKTCCTCCAACAAAAGCCTCATAAGGATCATCAAAAKATTACTGGAGGACAACAAAAGGGCTTGGAATTCRAAGCTGAAATTCACTCTATGGGCCSATCGGGTGACCACAAAGAGATCTATAGGCATCTCTCCTTTCCAGTTAGTTTATGGAGCAGAAGTTGTCTTCCCTTCTCAGCTGGCCATTCCCGTAGCGAAATTCTTCCAGGATTATCAAGAAGAGCCCAATGATATGATCCGAAGAATTCATCAGCTGGTAGAAGTCCAGTAGGCCAGAGAGCAGGTAATGATCAGAATTCAGGACCATCAGTAGAGGATCAAGTAGGTTTTTGATAAGAAAGCCAACAAGGAGGAGTTCCAGATAGGAAACTTGGTGCTGAAATGGGACGCTCCTAAGAAAGATAAGGGAAAACACGACAAATTTGAAGCCCTGTGGATCGGGCCTTTCAAAATCTCTGGGGTTTTCTCAAATAACATGTACAGGTTGCAAGATTTAGAAGGTGAAGAAGTTTTCAGTAGCCTAGTAAATGGGCATTTTCTTAAAAAATGTTTTGTCTGAGCCTTTGGTGGCTCCTATGTTTTGTAAATATTGTCCTTTATGTTCTTTGTTTTTACTTTTATTGTTTCGTCTTAGTAAATGACTCCATAGCCCAACGTCAAGGCACTGGAACTGCAAAATGAGTCCTTAGAGCATCACAGGGACGACACTATCCCCCATGGAGCCTAATGTTAGTAACATTTCTCTTCCGAAGCACACGAGTGATCAGGTCTGCAAGTTGCACAAGAAGCACCCGAGCACGACACGGGAAAGTCTCGTCTTTCGGGTTTCCTGGCAAGTGAGCGGGCGAAATTATGTTGTTGATGGTCCAGATCCTTTCATAAGAGTAGATCGGCGGTCAACGGGAAATTATGGTTAGTGGAGTTGCACCCAAGCTAGCGCAATAGATAGCGCCCATATTATGTGCGGGGAAGGATAGCAGCCGTCCATCCAGAGGACGCGTGGCGCAAGATCTAGTCACGTCGGCGTTTCGGCATTCGGGAGTTCGAGGGGTGAGAGTTTCATGGTGTTCTACATATCGAAACCCCGAACCCCGAAAGCACCCAGAGTCGGGCCCGTAGTATTGCGAAACAACCTCAGCCATTCATCCACAAGAGACACTTGGCGTGCGCGATTAGGCTCCCCGCCTTTTCGCCCATCGCTACTTCGAAATGTAAGGAACAACTCGTCATTTAACGATGCACGAGGTGCTAGGAGTGTCCCAGACCCAGGCCCACAGCGTCATCGAGAGAGTTCAGAACCGTCATATCTAGAAGGACGTGTGGCGCCAACTCAAGCCATCTCGGCGTTTCGCTCATCGCGATTTTAAGAAGCAGGGATCGGCCCCTTCTTATTCGTGAATGTCGAAAGTGCCTTTCAGAATAAAAGTAGGGTCACAGCCCGTCATCACATGGGAAAATAGAAAGAGCTGTGAAAAAGGGGTCAGGGCTGTCGAGTCCAGTCGCCAAAAAGTTCATCGCATTCTCCGGGTGACATTTGATTCGACCTCAAGCCTGGTTTTCGCTTGAAGTAAATGAAGGCAAGAAAGAGTGGTTGAAACCTCTCTTCATGCATTAAGTGCAAGATATGGAGAGCCTGGCCAGTGGTCTGCTCGAGAGGGTCCTGTGTACCATTTTTTTTCAAAGAGGCCATGCCCAGTCCTCAATTAGCCAGAGGAGGTCTGTGCACACTAACTTGTCTCTTAATGGATCAGCTACTCCCCTTACAGGAGCCATGCGCAGTTAAGATGGCGTCTGACAAAGGATTTCTGTCCGAATTTGGCTGAAAGGACACCAAGCCTTGGATGATTGAGCACGCCCCTATTAGGTGAAGTTTCTGAGTATATAGACTCAATCTTTTTATTTTGTAATCTATCGATGGTAGAGCGAAGCTCCCGATTGTAAAGTTTTAACAGGAACTCGAGTTTTTTGGTTATGCATCTGTATGTGAGATTTCTTGTTTTATGACAGACAATCTTTCTTATTCCATCTAATTTTCATCTCATACTGAGAGAGTTCGTGATCGACAGATTCACACGAATTTATGCAATTATGTTATGATAAAAGATTTATTGTGGCATCATTGTATTCTCTGGTTTTCTGCATTTGAATGTAAGAAGATATTGCGTTTAGACATCTTCCCCTATAGTCTGTTAGAAACATGATGTTTATGACGGACCTTTGCATCTCTATGATACAAGTCTTCCCCCTACTCACCCTTACTACAACTCACTGTCTGAAGTTATCCAAGACCTCACTTGCCCATGCACGTCTGGCCTAGTTTCGAAGTTAGAACCACATCATTCTGATTTAACTTCCATTCGATCACCCCATTCAACAAATCGTGACATAAACTGATGGGCGTCGGGATCTGCTCCTACTGCAATCTAGGAGTGACTTCCGACGCTAACATAATCAATCATGAAAATACTTAGCAGAAGCAAAGAAAGAAAGAAGTCAGCAACCGAGAGGAAATTGGAAAAATAATCATGACGTTTTGTAGAAGATAACAAAACGAAAGCGTGGAATTTGTTAGACAAGAGAGCCAATTATATATTGCAAAAGACAATAAAGATGCATATGGAAGCATGGACTCTGTCAGACGAAGAGAATCGATTATATGCACTTATACATGAAGAAAGGATTAGGAGGGAGCTAATCCTATAATCCACTGAAGATGATGAAATATATATATCCATGGTAGCAGCCATGAAAGACAATATGTGTTCATTTCAACCATAGAAGAAGACTTCTTCGAAGAGAAGCCTTAAAGTATTCATGGTTGTCCATCCAGATTTGTGATCCTATAATGAAGGGAAGAAGTGGAATTTCTAGGGCATGGAATCTATAAGAAACTCCATGGACCCAAGAGCTAAAGAAAAACATGAAGATTCCAAGAAAGAAAGAGGAACAAGAACAACCAGTCATTGTATCAAGAATCGCAAGATCACCAGCCTGATTTGAACTCACTAAAAGCAATCAAGCAAAAGAACTGAAAGTAGTGATGAAGAACAGTGTATGGAAAACTTATGAATGAAAGCATTGCAAGATCTAGAACCAGAGGTTCTCCCAGATCGAGGGAGAAGACTATGATGATTACCTGTTCCAGTAAACCAGAGTTATCTCTACATAAGTCACTATATCATCTGCAACATCCATGCGTTAGAATTCTACATCAGATGAATGCAAAGAATGTTCTCCAAGAGAAATTGAATAAAGAGCGTATGAAGAGCAATCTAAAGACCTTGAGGCATACCAGAAAGAGACTCATGTATACATATAGAAGAAGATAATTTGGTGGAGAACCTCCAGTGCACAGCAGAAGCGTGGTGAAGATTTCCTATAAAGATGACTACTCAGTAGATAAGATCTCATGATGACAAAGGAAGTGCCACATAGATATGTTCCAACCTTTCCAATTATGATATAATCTATTGTTCAGATCTACATTAAGCCTTCACAATGTTCCAGACTAAAGTACATTTGAAATCAAGCATTACATTATCCATGATGAAGTCCAAAAAGGAGAAAATAATTCTCCAATACATATCTCCACAGATGAGCAGATAAGAAGACATTTTGGTAAAGCTTCTATCCAAGATGAAAAAGTTTGTGTACTCAAGCCAGAGCTTGTGGAAACCACTTCCTTATTATTGGAAAAGGAAGAAATGACTCTCCAAGTTAGGAGGGAGCACTGAAAATATTATTGAATACATTCATTGAAAAAGAGTCCATCTTGGACATATGCTTTCCTGTTCGAAAAGTGGATTGAGATTTCTGACGGACAGTGATTTTCCATTGAGGGTAACATGGGAAGTAGTCTGATTGCTTATGTATCATATACAGTGACTTCCCATTGTAGTTAACATGGGGAGTGGTCTAGGGCATACTCTCTTCTTGAGGGTTACTCAAGAAGACTGGCCCGCCTCGCCGGACAACTATTTCTCATTATGGTTAACGTGAGGAATGGTCCGTTTTGGAAGTTGATGCAGGACAGTCTTTTCCTCTTGTGGTTAATGGAGAAAATGGTCTGGACAGTCATTCCTTAAAGTTTACACATTCTCTCCAGGGTGCACTTTGATTAGTGTAGGAGGAATGGCCCAGGGTGGGGAATGGTCCAGGCTCGGCAATTAGGGACAGACATTCCTTAGGGTTATACATTCTCTCCAGGGCACACTTTGATTAGTGTAGGAGGAATGGCCCAGGGTGGGGAATGGTCCAGGACAGACATTCCTTAGGGTTTATACATTCTCTCTAGGGAGCACTTTGATTAGTGTAGGAGGAATGGCCTAGGGTGAGGAATGGTCCAAACTCAGACATTCCTTAGGGTTTATACATTCTATCCAGGGTGCACTTTGATTAGTGTAGGAAGAATGGCCCAGGGTGAGGAATGGTCCAGGCTCATAAATTATAAACAATCCTTCTTCCTTGTTTGAGAAGAATAGGGCAGATAGCCCATTGTTGATGAGGGAAGATATTCTTTCAAATCTCACAAACGTGAGTGAAAGATTGGCCCAGATGATTCAATTTATTTTTAACAATATTTTCTGTGCAAGATGGCATCAGATGATTATTATGGAGACTACCTATCTACAAACAGTAGAGATATACTACTGTGGTGGATATGTTCCACTATTTTGAGGCGGTTATTCTTTTAGAGCTCATAGATGTGAGTGAAAGATTGGCCCAGACAAATCAACTTATATCATAACATTGTTTCTATGTAGGTTGCTATCAGATGTTTGTTATGAAGACAATAGATATAGACTACTGTGGTGGATATGTTCCACTATTTGTGAGGCAGATATTCTTTCAGAGCTCACAGATGTGAGTGAAATATTGACCCAAATAATTTAGTATATATCATAACATTGTTTCTATGCAATTTGCTATCGGATGTTTGTTATGAAGACTATATGATAGTAGATGAAGATTGTTGTACTGATGGATATATATTCCACTGTCTACAACTACACGTTGTTGATCAAGTACTTGTGTGTTACTTGGTGTGGTAGTGAACCACTAGATTTTAGTTATGTACTACTATGGATAGACACAGTTGTGTTCTATTTTTGTTCTAACTGCCTTGAAGACTATCAACAGTTTATTGGAAATAATCACCATCCAAACAAATGATGAACAAAGATTTTCCAGATGGAAATTGGTTCAGAGAATTTA
>JASDQU010815256.1:36541-48623 GCA_032191745.1 Picea mariana
GATTAAAAATATTAGCATGTATGAAGATAGATTTAAAACAAATTATGTGAAATGCCCAGAATTAAAACTTAACAACACTTCACCACTCTTCACCTTCCTGCGCTATTCACCTGGAGGCTCTGCGCTCTTCACCTTCCTGCGCTCTTCACCTGCCGACTCTACGCTCTTCACCTGTCGGCTCTCCAGAAACGCACGCAGAACGTGGCATCACAATTCACATACATGGGATCCGTGGAAATGGGATCCGTGGCAATGAAGATGAAGCAGTCCCTGGTAATAATGCAAACGTGGCAAGAAAAAAGTTTTATAGATTTTAATTATTGGTAATCAACAAGCTTATTCTCCACGCGCGCTATCTGCCTGCATTCACCATGCCAATATCACACGCGTTGTCCGCCTGCATTCATCCACGCGGCCATCTAGTGGTGAGCAAGTAATTTTTTAATCTGATTTAGTAAATGTAAAAAAGTAATCACATAAACGGACATCTTTATAAATGAGCGGAAGTTAATTTATTAAAATCTCATCCATTGATTAGAGAGGACGACGAAGAATATGCCAACATCTTCAATTGCCAACCCTAAGATTGAAATTTATGATTAAAAGGTGATTAATTCTGCTTCGGCGTAATTAAATAGATTTCCAGAGAAAAGTTGACAGACATCCATGGTAACTTGCAGAATTAAAACTGGTTATGCGTGGTAACGATTAAATTACCACACATAACCAATCATCCTAACCCTAATACTGTGGGCCATAGCCCTTTTCACCCTATGTTAAAGTTATATGATATGATACTGTGGGCCATAGCCCTTTTTGTAGTATGCTAAAATATGATATGATGATTTTTTTTTAAATATATTTGTCCCAAATTTTTTGAGAAATTGTTGGATTGATAGATTTAAGTGATTATTTCTATATAATTTGTTTGGAGAAATTTTCAAGAGGCTGAATCCATTTTTATATTCAGAAATAAATTTAAAAAAAAAATAAAAATATTCTTATAAATTTATATAACCAAATTCCGACAAAATAAAACCGCTCACCAACGCCTTTTTGTTTTCATCCATTTTACTCACAAGGAAATCTTTAAATACGTCATCTATTCCCTCCAAGGAAATCTTCACAAATTTCCAGAGAACGTTGTAGGGAAATCTTCAGAAGTTTCCCGAGAACGTTGAAGTTGCAGAACGCTACTGCGTTACCCGAGAACGTTGAAGTTGCAGAACGCTACTGCGTTACGTAACTTTATTTGAATGAGTTCTTATACACCCGTACACCTTTGAGTAATTACTGTCTCTCTCCCGCAGCCACTGTTTTCACCTTCGTGTCCAATTCTGCAAATTAAGCTGAACTGTTGGAAATGCTTGGGACAGATTGGAAATTATTTCATTTTAGGCAGTGTGATAAATGAAAAGTCAGTTCTAAATTTGAGCAACTATGAGCAGTATACAGGATTTGAAAATTTATAGTGTAAATTTCATTAAGATGAGCTAGTTGCAGTTATGTACTTTGTAAATCGATGCTTCTCAGAATCCATATCTGTTTGATTATTATTGGAAACTGTTTCTCTTCAAGGAAAAGCTGTTCTGGAATCTGCTTTCAAAATTTGTCTTTACTGTCTCTTTACCGTATACGATTCTAAGGCAAACCAACAAAGTCACACTGGAAGTACAGCCATGTCAAGTTAGGTGCGAAATCAAGATTATTATTAGAAACTTTCTTCTACCGCTAGAAGAATTAGCATCTTGTAAAATTTTGGTGAATCTTTCACTGAATTATAAAACCTTCTAAAACCTTGGTGATTTTTTTGATAATGTATAAAGTCATATATGATAATAGGAAAATGTATTCATTAAACTGTAATATACTCATTTTACATATTTGGAAAAAGAAACATAATTTGTCCATCCTCTAGACAATGCAACAAGCATCAGGGGTTGTGTTTTTCAAGGTTTTCACTATACACTCTTGCATATCCCTCTATCTGTTTTGATGATATTTCACCACAAAGTTCATATGTGTTGATCGTGACCACCTCTTTTGTCAATATCAGGAGATATTAATCTTCTCTCTACCATTTCTATTATGGATTGTTTATTGCTGATTCATTGATTATGAAAGGACTCTTCAAACAAGTTCATCATGAGACGTTCCTAAATAGGATCACACATAATTCTATCCATCAATAAATCCAAAAGTATAAGAATATTGATAGGTCATATTCCATACACAAAGTCCTTCCTAATCATCCATTGGTACCCAAAAATGACCCCTTTCCAAGGAAGAGAGGTCACTTTTATCCCTTATATTTTGTTGGCTTATAAAAAAGTTAAGGGACACACAACTTTATAATAAATGTTGGACATAGATTAGGCCTTATAACTATAGGGAAAAAAAACACCCATTGAGCACAAGTGTTAACTATTAGGTACAAATGACATCATAAAATATTCTATTGGGTATAAACTTCGACCTTAAAATTGTAAATTAGATTTTTAGTTACAATAAATGCAATTTGGAATGATGTATCACATTATTGTCCATGCATAGATGATATGTCCATGAGGTCATAGGACATGACATAATTAGTCAATATAATAAAAACAAGAGTACTAGGAAATAAAATATGCAAAAACAAATCTCTTTAACAATCTTCTAGAATAGAAAAGGAACTATTCATTGAATGGGCATTGAAACCTAAAATATGACTCTCTAAACCTATGTATAAATGTACATCCAATTTACATGAATTCAAAATTCAAATAGGAGGAAAATAAACTTAACATATTTACTAAGAATTCATAATACAATCCTTTCATATTAAGCATATTTACATTGGAGCTATTTGACATGCAGTCTCCTTTAGGCAGTCTCTCATCTAGGGTATGTAATAAAACGTCATACATGGAAATTTTCAATTCTTCCATCTTCTTTTCCATATATTCCATATATTCATTCATATTCTTTTATCTTTGATACCTATTTTCATCCATTATATTATCCATATGTGCACTATTTTCATTCATCTTCTTTTCTATCTTTTCAATTCTTCCATCTTCTTTTCCATATATTCCATATATTCATTCATATTCTTTTATCTTTGATACCTATTTTCATCCATTATATTATCCATATGTGCACTATTTTCATTCATCTTCTTTTCTATCTTTTCAATTTGATGAAAACTTTCTCCTCTTTCTTCCGAAGTCACGATTGAAATCTCTGGAGTTTTATTTGGCGAAGTAAATTTTGTAGGATCCTTTGGAGATATGTGAAAAAATAATAAGTCTCCTCTTTTTCCTCTTTTTCACAAATTTTGAATCACCAAAAATCGATCTTCCAATCAGAATTTATGCCAATTACAAGTTACATACCTTTCAAACCCTAATTTGGAGTATATTTGTATGACTCACCTTTGTCATCATATATATATGAACTTTGAACCCTACTGAGTCTAAAATTTTATCCTATAGTACTATGATATGACTTTTTGAACTCCTAAAAATTTCACAGTGTGAACCTTCAATGATAAAATGTTATAGTACAAATACCAAAATGACTTATTTAAGGATAACTTTAGGATTAGTAAAAAGCCCCAACTTCCACAAGATATATCTCACAAATTATAAGGATTCAATTTCATAAAAAAATTCCACATGTAATTATCTATGTATCCTATGGATTTTAAAAAATTTAGAGTTTGAAACTTTACCGAAATTCCTTTATAGAGAAAATAGAAAGATGACTCATTTGAGACTAATTTCAAGACTAGTCACAAACCCCAACTTCCATAGAACATATCTATGAAATTGTAATGACCCAAAACCTGAAATATGGAAAAGATGTACTTCTCTATGTTGTATCAACCTCCACAAAATTTGAATGTCTAAAATGTCTTAGCAAAAAGTTATAGTGAAAATCCCAAGATAACTCCTTTAATATTGATTTCAGGATGAGTAAAATACCATATCTTTCATAGGATATATATCATAAGGTATAACGATCCAGAACTTGAAATGTTTACTAGACGTACTTGGATATGTATTCTGAGTAACATCTAAATTTCATTGTCTGAAGTATTCCATAAAAACATTTATAATGAAAATGCCAAGATGACTCGTTTGAAGCAGCAAAACCCCAGGATTGATGCTCTGATACCAAATGTTATGATTCAACACCTTAAAAATTATAAAAAGTCAATGAATATAGTCCTATTTTAGGGGGAAACCTCCTTTTTACAATAATCCAATTCCGAAGACAATATAAGATGCAATAAGATGATCCTAAGACTAGGTCTCCTTGGTATATATATAAAAGACAAAGGGTACACTTATAATGAAAGGGTGAAAGGAATGGTTCTAGACTACATAAAAATATAACACCACAAATGTAATAATTCAATATCTATTTCTTAATAAGGGGTTTTATACATAACATGGTTGTTTTTCTAAGTCTTAAATTAACACCATGAGACAATAAAGATTCTTTTTACACTAGAAATCCAAATGGGAAAACTAGGTTCTAAGGGGTTTTTATTAAGTGGGAAATTAATTACAAAAGGGTGAGATATACATAGATTTAGTGTATTATTACTCACTAGAAGAAATTTTGTAGATGGACATGGCTCAATAAAAATATTCACTCGTCATGGAATATAATTTGTTATCACTCCAAGAGTCATTCCCTGACTGTAAAGGGAACGAGCTTGGTAACATAAAATGATTTGAATGAAGGTTGTATGGAATAATTTGTTGGGTGGATAAATCTATGAACTATTAAGCCTCACTTATCCAAGACCATGATGAACACATCCCAACAAACAAAGTCTTCTCTGAATAGATCCGATGAATTAAAATTGATATGGAATAGAGAACACTATTGTATCAACAGACTCAGATACACTAAAAGAATATACAAATGGTCAATTAAAACATTAAATTATATGTGAGATCTAAATCCACTAATGCAATGAAAGAATGACATCTCTTAATTATGAAATGAACTATAGACAGTATGAACTTTGAAATCCATCCACATATACATAAAAGAAATGGAAAGTAATGGAAGTCTGATAAAAAAATCTGAGAGAGAAAATTCTGCATTCAAATATATACTCAACAAATATCTTAGTACATAGTTTTCTTATAATTTACAAAGTTCGAGCCACAGTCCTGAAGACTGCCCCCCCCGCCCCCCTTTTCTACATTATAGTTCTTATTCACTATATAGGAATACATCCAAACAAACTGCAAAAGAAATGGGATCTTAAGATTAGATAACATGCTAAATTAAGCATTTCGAATCAAAACATGTGTCTAATCTCTTGAAATTAGGTTTCAAATCTAAATTTTGACACTTCGACTCCAATTGATGCTACCTCTTCTATTCTTCAGGAGATGAGGTTATATTCAAGTACCAAACCACAACTGGCCCATTCCTTGCTCCTAAAATCATGAATTTGTTGTCATGTATAAGATGTGTATGCCAAAAACATTCATCCATTTGGCACAAACCTGTAACTGCTAATTTTTTGTCTTCCATTTTACATTAGTTACTCTCAATATTTGAATGTTGATTTGATGCCTTGAAAGCAGGGATACTCTGCCACTTGTTGTCAACTGATCCCTATCCCTTGATAGTTGTTTCTGCCACTAATTTTCATGTTCATTCTAGTTGTTTCATTTTTACGCAAGCTACTATAAGCTGCCACAACCAAGTGGGCCAAGATCCTCCATTGTGGTGTGACCAGGGCGTGTTATTGGGATCACTACCTCTGACTATCTGCCATTTTGGGCCTTCAAGAGATGGATACCATATTTTAAAGGAATGTAAGCAACTAAATCATTCCACTTTGCTGCGATAAGATCCAATACAACATCTGACTGTTCTTCAGTGGAAATATTGAAAACTATAGACCACAAGTTGACAAGCGAAAATAAGTGGAAGTCCATATGAGAAGGCTATAAATTTCCATTGAAATAGCTTCCCTGATCAGTCTATCTATTAAAACAATTGGGCAATCTTCTGTAACTGATTTTCGGAGTGCCCAAAGATTTCAGAGTGCACCTCCTGATTTCGTAGTGCAGCTCCTTTCTGTGCTCTGACAGATCATCTAGATATGCTCTTGACCAAATTCCACTAACGCTGCCACCTGTGATTGAGGTCAACACCTAGATGAATGTTTCGATAGCTGATAACAAGATTGCAACCCTGCAGTTATTAATTGTTTTGTATTTGAAAACACGCATTCGAGCTTCCTCCTTGTGGCGCCTTGGGAGATCTGATGGACAACGATAAATTAAGTTCTAAAACTTCATACACTTGACACCTTCATAACTGAATACACTTGGAAGCTAGTATAAACTATGCATTTTTTTTATTTTATTCACTGAGCAAAATCCCACATGCATTGGGAAATTTGAGCTTATAGCCTTTATATACGTCGATGCTCCTACTACTATTCGATGAGACACGAGGAAAGGAATCGGGCTTGGCGTTTGGTGTTGGGACAATGTTGGTTTATGTATTAAATTGTGGACTCAGAGTTTGGCATATGTAGTGATTTAGGTGTAAAGGAAGGCTTAGGGATAGCACATTCGAGTATATACAACACTTCTGGTAAAAAGGCTAAATAAACAAATAAAAATTTATATTGTAAGGCTAAATAAACAAATAAAAATTTATATTGTTTAGTTCATAATATGAAAACATATAAAAGTGAAGGTCTAATGAAAACGTTGTTTTTTCCATGCAGGTTTTAGGCCAGCAATCATAAAATTTCTAGGCCAAAAATAAGAATAAAAGATCATGAGACTTGAAGAAGAATTCAAATGGAAACATAATATGAAAACATATAAAAGTGAAGGTCTAATGAAAATGTTGTTTTTTCCATGCAGGTTTTAGGCCAGCAATCATAAAATTTCTAGGCCAAAAATAAGAATAAAAGATCATGAGACTTGAAGAAGAATTCAAATGGAAAAATTGGAAGTTATGAAATAGGAAAATGACCAAAATAATATGACAATCAAGCACGAAATGATGAAGGAGCTTAAAAATTTAAAAGGCCATTTTGAGCGCTAAAAGACTCAATGCCTTCTTCTTCTATGATCATCAAGCACACTACTTATTTGAGCTTGCATATCTCATTTCTTCATTTCCTCATCCCTTTTCCATTCCATACTCTTCTTCATCACAAAATTCAATTTTAATGGGATTCCTTTGAATTCCAAGAATCAAAATGGTTTGTTTCAACTTCCAAGGTAATTTTGAACATTTTCCCAACTCTTCCAAAAGAAATAAATGATTTTTACAAAGAGTTTTTTTTGGAAATGATCCAATTCAAATAAAAAAATCATCGAGCCAATTGAAAATTGATTTCCTTTGGAGTCCATTAGTGAGAGAACGATGGTTTTCTTTCTATTTAAGGAACATGCCAACCAATATTTAGTTCCCAATTCATTAATATTTGGGGAAACCACTACATATTCATTCCCTAAAAAAAATGGATTGCCAACATGTGAGTCCACTAAATCAATAATGTGTAATGCATTCATGCTAATTAATCAAAATTAATCTAATATTCATTCAAACTGGTTGTACAAGATCTTAGAGATGATCATAATGTGGTGAAATAGTTGATTGTTCCTTCTACAACTAGGATAATTTAGCAGTTATACGTTGACTAATGGAGAGTGATACATGATCCCATCTATCGACCTATTCTATGGATTCACAATCATCACATGCACTACTTCTACATGGGCCATTTATGTAAGAAAATTTTCTCATCCATACTTCAACTATATAACATTGTCTGAGGTTTGAACTAAATGAAATCCATGAGTGCTCTGAATTGTTTTTCATTCATTTGTATGTTATTGATCTCAATCAACCACCGCCAAAAAATATCTCTTCTCGTGTCCTTTCCTTGTTGATTGGTATTCTCACCTTATTTTTCCATCCACCATTACTAAATAAGACCACTGAATAATATATATTTTCATCTCAAATGAGAGAATTTATTTTAAACTTCAATACTTTCCTGTGTAACACAATTTTGATAGATGAGCCAACTCCATCATGCTCTCATTTCCTGTGCAAGTAGTCTTGAAATAGTTACAAATATGTGGAACCTTGTATTTGTTGTGAAACATACACAACCATTGGAATACATGAGAATTTTTGAACCAACCCATCCAACCATCTGAACAAATCCAATGTTCATCCATCTATATATTATTCTCCTTCAAATGATTGTACAAAAACTGAAAGCAATGCTATACATAAGATAATTCATGGCACCTATCATCACTTATGTAGAAGTGACACTCCTTTAATATATATATTTTTTCTTCGCTACTACCTAGTCCATGCCTATATTAGATATGAACCATTAGGCTGACATAATCTAATGGATAATATTGGATTTAAATCTCATTTTTCGGTTGCAAGGTGTATTTATTAGAAAAATCAACCACTAATAAGATAGTACCAATGAGAAATGTATATTTGGATATTCTAAAATGTCTATCCTACACTTGACCCACATGGACATGATGCACATATTATTGGGTATTTTCGAAGAAATACTTGATGAAGTTACATACTCGTACTTGGAGGGAAAACAATAAATACATATATAAGCTCACAATTAAAATAATCCTGCCCCCACTAGTGTGATTTTTCAAAGTGAAATCTGAAAGAAAATATACCATTTAAGTACACATTACTAACTTGAGATGTCACCAAGTGTATATTTTTTCTTTCATTCCCTCCCTAACTATCATACACAACATGTTTGAAGCTTTGCAAGTCAACTTGCTTCCTCCCCAATTTAGAATCACTCACATCCATCCACTTTCTCAATAATTCCATTCCATCGCACCTACGACATTTCCCATCTAAGTAACATTTTTGACAATATGAATGACCCTCTGGACTTGTACTCAGGACACTATGAATAAAGTGCCTACATGATGTTGGTGGTAATATAACTAAGCATTCTTGCACAAGGGTGTTATGAAAAATATGATGTGTGTGTGTGTGTGTGTGTGTGTGTGTGAGAGAGAGAGAGAGAGAGAGAGAGAGAGAGAGAGAGAATACTAACCATATTCAATGTGTTATCTACAACAACATGTGTTATGTATTGTGTTTATTAGAAGATACTAAGTCTTTCATTTCACGAAATAAATTTGGCCCAAGTTAAGCACATTATTCTCAATATTGAATATCTCATACAAGTATGTTTGTGTCAGGTCATGAAAATGTTTAATGTGGGGTTCATGGTTCATATAACCTCTCCTCAATTTTAGTACATCCTTTTGGTTGGAACAACACCTAGTATTCTCATGCAAAAAAAGTTGTACTAGTCCCTTAACTGCTCCATTTAACTTCATGTAAGAACAAGGTAGCCTCCTAGTGAAGGCCCTCAAATATGTTTTTCCTATTGCAATGAGGCTATCTCATCCAATAGAATACTTTCAAAGGGTTTTTACATTACATTTAATCGGATGGGATGTTTGTTTGAGAAAAAAATGTTTTATGGTGATGTTGCTAACAATTCATTGTGATAACACATGTTGGGATACATTGTGGTCTTTAGAAATATCTTTTTTGCCGATTTTATGAGAAAGATCCACAATGATTCTAACAATATGACTACTTGTTTCTAAAATTATAACTATTTTAATGCCTAAAATTCTCCTAACAACAATCAAACTCTTGTATTTTAACAAAGACAAAAATAACTAACATTTAGCTGCACGAGATTTTGATTCAAAACATTTTTAATAATTTTCTATGATTGATAATAAATAGTTTGGTTAAAAAACTTACCTTCAAGTGATACTAGAACACTTTCGTCCAACTGAATGTGTTTAGGAGTTCTTTGCTGCACATTTATTAGTACAAGTAAGGACGATGGACCCATATTCTTGCACTCTTTTCCTCTCTATTGTGGGGTTACAAATGTAGGAATTTATACCCATTTAATAACTTGTGGGTCAAATTTGGGAGGAGAGTGGACATGCTCATGGGTAATTTCATGAATGTATAACTGTTGAAAAAGAGGTTGCACCACAATAAATTTTTCACCATATTTCTATGCACCGGTTTCCTATCGAATTTCATCCATACTATAATTATCTCCAAGAAACTTTGTCATCATTTTCTCACCCACAACAACTTGTCTTGATGAAACAATCATTGGAGGTTCACTAGAGGTCGAAATTGGATTGTCCTCAATTTAAATGTTGCACTTTTCTTTTGGTGATGGAGGAGAAATAAAAATTGCATCTATTGTGATAGATTTTTTATTGGAATATATTGAAAGATTGCATTTTTCTATACCTAACTTTTCCTTTTCTCTTCCTTGATTGACATTTTCAATGGGCTACCCTTTTCTCAAATTCTTTCCTGACTGATTAAATTTTTTCCCCTTGTTCACATGGATTGGAAACAAGAAATAGACAAATATTTGTCTTCCAATCACACAAAAAATAATAAAAATTATATGCAACAATAGCTTTTCATACAAGACGTTGAAAACTTGCAAACAAGAGAGAAATTTTCATAGAGTTTGAGGTGGGGCTTTGTGCATTTTTGTTTTTATCTAAAAAAAGAATGCACATGATTTAGAACATGTGTGTTTTATATAGTGCACACACACTCTTATTAAAATGGATGAAAATATCCTAAGATTACCATATCTCCACTTGAAGGCCAAAGATCCTCTCAAGAGGACATCTATGATGGTTTGATGTGTCATTCATGACCCTTGGGCACTAGAAGCTTCCTAGAATATCGAGAGGTCAGGTGTGGTAGTTTGAGGCATCATGTTTATCCCTAGATGTGTTGAATCTTTATAATTTGGCTAAGTCTTGGGTTCCCCCCCTCAATGATGCAGGAGCATCACTCCACATCAACAATGTGCCATCTAGCCACCACATTCAATGCGCATTCATGGAGGAGAGAGGCGCCAACCCTCTCATTTTTAAAATTTGAATTTGTAATTAAATGTAATAGATGTTGTAAGGCTGGAAGAGCAAGAGTTGTTTCCTTTGTGCAGGCTGTGGATTGAAGTCACCTTTAATGGCTGACAGTAGGAGGGCTCTAGATACGATCCAGACTAGACAACCATTGAATGTAAATTAATGAGAGTAGGTGAGATGGAGGGAAGAGCTCGAGGAGCCCCCTTTTGTAAAAAGATTTTTGTATCAAAAAATTCATTAGGCATAAGAGATAGGAAGAAGAGAGGATAAGGAAGAGAGAGTTAAGACTCCATTGCAGTCCAGTTTTTGTAACCTTTGTACAAACATTCTGAGGTTAATAAAAAGCAATTTTTCATGCCCATGAGTTGTTTGTGTGTGTATTTGAATGAATGTGTTTTATGTGTTTATGTGTTAAGAACCAAACATCAATATAGCATATAAAAACCTCAGGAAAAGTACTCAACGCCTTGAAAAAGAGATAATTTCAGATAATAAGCCTCTTCGAGGGGGCAACCTCCTTTTACCCCACTTAAATGTTCAAGTACAAGATGATTCAAAATGAAAATGTCGCCTTGGTATATATAGGATACTAGGAGGTATAATTACAAATAATGGCCTAAAGCCGACATAATTAAAATAACATTACTAATCTAAATTACAACTAATGGCCTAAAGCCGACATAAATAAAATAGCATTATTAATCTAATATGCCCCAATTAAGGGGTAATGAGCCAATATTAGGGCTTAACATGCCCCTCCCCTTCAGACAAGTGTTGTCCACAACGCTTGAGTAACTCTGGATGCTTCTGTATAAAAGACTCATCTTCCCAAGTGGAATCTTCAGCCGGTAGTCTCCTCCATTTAATGAGATACTCTGAAATGGATTTATTCCTCAGTTGGCGAATTCTTGTGTCTGTGATGGCTTCAGGATCCAATATGATTTTTCCTTCCTCGTCAAGTTCTGGCAATATAGTTTGAACTGGGATCTTGTCGCCTATAACCTTCTTTAAGCATGAAACATGGAAAACTGGGTGTACTCGTGAAGATGCAGGCAACTCCAATTTGTATGCCATAGTACCAATATTTTGCA